>JBBBDQ010001196.1:2577500-2675000 GCA_037127315.1 Ascarosepion bandense
ACCTTAATGGAAATGCTTATTTCTAGCATGCCCGACAGAATGTTTGAAGTCATCAAAAGCAGTGGAGGTAGAACTCATTATTAAATTTAGTTGTTGAAAGTTTTCATACACTTTTTGTACAATTTCGTAGAATTTTTGTCTCTGGTCTTATAATTTTGATCATGTGTAAATCGCCTCATTTTATAAAAATGTAAATTTCTAAATAAAATGTTTGGAATATAGCTTTTTGTTTGCATAACCTTTTAGATTGTAGTATTGGCAACCTTAAGTGGGAGGAGTTTAAAATCTATCCGTAAAAAAAATATTTCTTTTTAAAGATTTTTAAGTGGTCTTAAAATTTTGATCAGGAGTGTACGTCGTTAGGGAAAGCATGAAAGTTCCTAAGAAGATATTATTCGTTTTGTTTCAATTATTTTGCACAAGGATGTATGCCTTTATGTAAAAAATGCTTCACAATTATAAATTAACCCATAAGAAATTATTAGAACAGGAAATCCCTTAACTTGGAACTGGAGAATAGAAACAACAGACTTTCTCGAATCGAAGAATAAACTTACCGATTACGAGAGATGCCTGAAGAAGACTACAAAGCTAGAAACATTGTCACCACAAAAAAAAAAACAAAAAAAAAAACAAAACAAGATGGCAATTCGATTGTAACAGGTAACTGATTACTTTTAAGCTTCAATTATGAATGAGGAATTTTAAGGATTAATTTCCATCTTAGCTCTTATATAAAAAAAGTCCAAGTAAAGGCTAATGAACTGCACCTACATTTAAAATAAAAAATACTCTTCCTTTCATAACACTTAATAATAACTCTAATATCTAAAAAATATGAAACAAAATTTATAATTCCCAGTAAACTCAATTCTATAACTGCAAACTATTAAGGGTACTCACTTTGTAAGAGAAAGCTCTTTTACAAATAATTAGAAATTCCATCTTCATAGCATCAGCTTCATGCTCAGATATAGCACATTGGGTAATCACAGAACCAATAGTGAATCTCATGTAAGGACTGGTTCTGGGTATGACGATAAACTGCATCCGGCAGCAAGGCCTCTGATTGCGAAGTTGTGAGGAGCAAGAAACCACATCTTAATTGCTGTTGTTTCTTGGTACACCCTGACCCAGGGCGGTAGAATCTGTTACGATCCCAACTATGGGCAAATAGTTTACCCACAAGCTGGGGTTAAAACACTATGAAAGTATAAAAATAAACTTTTATAGTAAAATTTCAAGGAATACATTTTTGAAGAAATAATATTACCAACAATACATTTTTGAAGGAAAAATATTACCAACAATACATTTTTGAAGAAAAAATATTACCAACAATACATTTTTGAAGAAAAAATATTCCCAGAAATACTCTTTTGAAGGAAAAATATTAACAGAAATACACTTTTGAAGGAAAAAAACAAACAAGTTCAAAAATACAAAAGCAGATAACATCTTGAATTTCCCCCCCACCAAAAAACAACAACTTTATCATCAAAATCTGACAAAACCAACCTTCTTACTATAACCAAACAGTAAAGAAATACCCTAAACCCCAACCTTTTTGGCATTAAGTAATCAACAGAAGTTGATATACCGTTAAACAAAACTGAAACTCATATTAAGACAGGTAAAAAAAATCCACCAATGATATACTATCATGCACTTGTTGAACAAAAAGGCGAATATCCTGAATACTATTTTTTAAAAATCATTTCACAGCAAGCAATGCGCTACCGCCATTGATGCGCAGGGGGCCTACATAAGAGAGTTAAAATTTTAGGAAGGAGGAGAGTGAAGAGGAAGACGAACCAGCTACAGGGGGTGACAGGGAAAGGGCAAGAGAAAGATGTGAACACAGGAGTAAAGACAGTTGCGAAGGTAGAGAGAAAGGAAAGGAACGAGATACATGGGGTGATGTAGAAAGGACTGAAGCCAAGTAGATAAGAGATGAGTATTGACATTGCATTTAAATTCCTGGAGGTTTTAACTGACAGGAAAGAAATAATACGGAAGGGAGTTTCACAGACAGAAAGTGCGAGAAAAGAAGCTGATAGAGTAGAAGTGTCGGCTGCATTTGGTAGATTTAACTGTAAAAGGGTTGGACCTTGTTGCCAGTCTGGTTGCTCAAGTAAATTCTTGTGAAGCGGGGACCAGTGACTTAAGCTCATCCGAGAAGACGCCATGAACATATTTGTAGAAGATACAGAGGGAAACCACATCCTACCGGTAGAAAGTGGCTGGAGTCGAGCTGTTAGGTCTGGACCTATCACATTACAGATTCTTCTTTGGACCCTGTCGAGAACCCTGAGATGAAAAGCAGGGACGCCCGACCAGATATGACAACAGTATTCTTTGCACGGTCGGATTGTTGATTTGTATATGTGCAAGATGGACCAAGCGGGAAAAAATATTCTAGCCCGACACTATGACCCAACCTTCTTAGCAGTGGATTTAGCTATTGGTTCAATGTAATTGTTCCACTTGGGGTTGAAAGAGAGAGAGGAGGGCGAGTAGGCACAGTGTATTGCTTTCAGGGAGACTCGCTTGGTCCAGGCTTATGGGGGGCAAGAGAGACTGCTGTAATGGTTGACAAATAGCAGCTTTGTTTTAGAAGTATTGAAAGTTACAAGCCATTTCTTACCCCAGTCTACCACAGATTGGAGGCCCTTCTCAAGATTAGAAGCAAGGTCACGTTTGTCAGCCTCGTCAGATTTCTTACTGATGTGGGAGTAAATGGCGGTGTCATCAGCGTAGGTGCCTACTTGGGATTTGATCACATCAGGGATATCATTTAGGAAGATCAGAAGGGGCGTCAGGCCTAGGATAGAGCCCTAGGGACTCCAGCATTTGTGTGGTAAAAAGAGCAGCATCGGCTGTAAGTCGAAAACCATAAAGAAATAAGACAAATGCCCTATTTTTGTACTGCAGAATTACAAGCTCTGAAGATGGCACTTAACCTCATAATCAACCGAAACAAAAATATCTCATATTTACAGACTCTCTATCAAGACTTTTAGCTATAAAGGAAAACGACTCTAACCGCCCATACATTTATAATGTAGTAGAAACATACCAAAATATAATAAAAGACCCCAAAGGAGTTATATTCTCTTGGGTAGAAAATCATGTTGATATACCAGTGAATGAAAAAGTGGATAAATGTGTTAATATACAATTTTTTTTTTATAATTATATCGCCCCACGCAAGGCCACTGTTTTGCAGGGGGTTACATAGGAGGAAAGTTATAAGAAAGCGTGACAGGTTATAGGGGGTGTCAGGAAGTCGATAAGAGAAGGATGAGAATACGGATGAGTGTGGAATGGACGGAGAAATGAACATGAGAGAGAGGATGCAAGTTAGTGAGATAGGAGATGACTATTGACTTTACATATAAATTCTTGGAGATTGTAGCTGTCAGGGAAGCAAGTATGGGAAGGGAATTCCACAGGTGGGAAGTGCGAGAAAGTAGAATTTGCGTTTATTTTTTTTTGTTGTTTTCATATTAAAAGGGTGAAACCTAGTTGCTAATCTTGTGGCTCCAGTAAATTTATATATAGGGGGCACCAGAGAGCTAAGTTCGTCGGAGCAGAAGCCGTGAAAGTATTTGTAGAAGAGACACAAGGAAGCTGCATTGAGCCGGTGAGAAAGTGACTGTATCTGAGCTGCCAAGTCGGGATTGATCACGATACAGATTCTTCGTTGGATTTTGTCAAGGACACCAAGGTGGATAGCAGAGGCACCCGACCAGATATGGCTGCAGTATTCAATGCAGAGGCGGATGGTAGATTTATATATATGCGGGATTTTTTCAGACGGGAAAAACCTCCTGGCCCTACACAGAGACCATACTTTCTAAGCGGAGAATAACAAACAGAATGGGTAACTAATCAATATAATAAACTATATGAAGACCAATCAAAAATAAAAAAGATAGTCAGTAATTTCCGAAGAGAAGTAACAGTGCTGACACGAATCCGGATTGGACACACAAGATTAACACACATCCAAATGCTACCTCAGACGAACGGTAAAATATATATTAACAGAATGAAAAAGTACAGTAAAATACTCAAAGAGTATTGACACGCTCCAAACATTAAGACATTGTTTCAAAACATAAACCTTGCTTACCTGATCTTTTTTTATTTTTCGAGTCTCTTTAGGACGTAGACGATAATGGCTCTCCACATCCTCCTGTCTTTTGTAGCTCTTAATATCTTTTGTCTTGGTATTTTTCCAAACTTTGTCCTGAAACCCATTTGCTTAAGCCCATTAAGTATTTTTCTCTGTCTCTCTTCTTCTAAATCCGCCTTGTGAGTATCAGATTCTCCAAGCTCCCTTTCCTCATTATATGTCCCAGAAACTTCAACAGTCTCTACCTGATGTTAAGTATATGTTTCCTTTTTGTTTAACCACGTCTATTGAACAGGTGTAGAGGCTCATCCCTTGTTCCCTGCTTAAGACGTGGTTTCCGGCTTTCTCTTTTCCAAGCTATTTACTCTTACGTAGTCCCCTGCACACCAGTGGCCTTACCGCCTTGCTTGGGGTGATGTGATTAAACAAAAAAATTCTCTCCAAAACATTTTCCTTGCTAATATATTCGATCCGTGGTATCTTCAGCATCCTTCTGTAGACACACATTTCTGTTTCTTCAAGTCTCTCTTTCATCTTTGAGGAGATTTTTCAGAATTCGCTGTCATATAGGAGAACATGTATCACATAACAGTCCAGTACATTTTTTTTAGTTTCCAACGGAAACTTTTTATCCTTTAATACTCTTATTAATTAGCTTATCAAATGTGTCCTTAGCCAGTCCAGTGCGTCTTCAGATCTCAGTGTCGCATTTATCATCCCCTCTCAAAACATTTAGCAGGCATTTAAATTTCTGCACTTGTTTGATTTTAGTATCCCTGACCGGTAGCTAGCATTTTGGGATGCTCTTTTTGCTGATGACTATACATTCAGTTTTCTTGTAGTTTGTTTAGTCATTTCTTAATTTAAATCCTTAAAATTCCTCATTCAAAATTGAAGCTTAAAAGTAATCGGTTATCTGTTACAATCGAATTGCCATCTTGTTTCTTTGTGGTGACAATGTTTCTAGCTTTGTAGTCTTCTTCAGGCATCTATCGTAACCGGTAAGTTTATTCTTCGATTCGAGGAAGTCTGTTGTTTCTATTCTCCAGTTCCAAGTTAAGGGATTTCCTGTTCTAATAATTTTTTATGGGTTAATTCATTATTGTGAAGCAGTTTTTTTTAAAAATAAAGTCATAAATCCTCGTGCAAAATAACTTTCCTTTCTGTGTCTGCTATCATCACTGTGTCATTTGCGTATCCTACATTGCTATGACAGTGTCCGCCAATGACAAATCCTGGCAGAGTTTCTAGTTTTCTCAGAATTCTTTCGCTGTACCTGTTGAATAGATCCGGTGAGAAGACTCATCCTTGTCTCTTTTATCCATTTATATTTTTGTATATATTTGCTGAATCCATTTCCTGTCCGCATGCAGGCAGTTTGCTGCTAGTATAGATTCTTGATTATATTAATTTGAATCATAATCAAAGATTTTTTTAAAGGATAAAACCTTTACAAACTAGTAAAAGATAAATAAAAATCGAACAAAATAAATTCGACTGTAACAAAGATCTTGCAGGAAAAAATGGATAATTACTCGGAACTATGATTAAAAAGAAATGGAAAAACGATTTTGACATAAATAATTCCCAAGAGTGATACTCCGTTAAAATACAAATATTCACTCACTCCCAGTTTCAGCTTCTTCTTCTATAGGCCATAGCGTTCATGGTTTTCCACGTCTTCCTATCCCTGGTAGCTCTTAGCACGCTTTCTCCTTTAACATCACGCAACCCTCGTTCTATCATCCACCTCCTTCTACTTCTATGGGCCATAGCGTTCATGGTTTTCCACGTCTTCCTATCCCTGGTAGCTCTTAGCACGCTTTCTCCTTTAACACCACGCAACCCTCGTTCTATCATCCACCTCCTTCTACTTCTATGGGCCATAGCGTTCATGGTTTTCCACGTCTTCCTATCCCTGGTAGCTCTTAGCACGCTTTCTCCTTTAACACCACGCAACCCTCGTTCTATCATCCACCTGCTCAGGCTCTTCATTGCTTTCCTCTGTCTCCTTTTCTCTCTATCTGGCCTGTTAGTATTAGGTTCTCCAAGCCCTCCTTCTTCATTGCATCTCCCAGGAACTTTAGTTGTCTCTTCCTGAGGCTCAATATTAATTTCCTTTTCATTTCAATCCATTCCAAAACCTCATCATTGCTCGCATGTTCGATCCATGATATCAGTGATATACGCACCATATATCTGTAGAAGGATATCTTAGGAAATCGTAGCTGATATCCGACGAAAGTATAGAAAAACACTTTTGGGTAGGGATAGCGTTCGCACGTATTTGACATTTTTATATTCTGATAGGAACAAATAAAATGTTGTGATATCCTGAGGTGACTGGGCATGCGACAATGATTTGCTGACTTGTGGCTATAATTAGGCGTCATGACGTAATCTGAGTATATGATAATGATGTGGCATCGTGAGGCAAGCTGGGTATATGACACTGATGAGAAATTATGTGGTGATTTGGGTAGATGCCATTCATGGCCGTATCTCACTACCGGGCACACCGGGCACGAGTCAGTGCAATCATAGTGAAAATCCGGGCAAGGAAAAATGTCTTCGTCAGAAATCAAACTAAACAATTCACAAATAAATAAATAAATAAATAAATAAAGAAAGAAAGAAAGAAAGAAAGAAAGAAAAAAGAAAGAAAGAAAAACAAAGAAAACATCCGAATGAACTCAGTAAAAATCCGTTTGTTTATTTATTAATTTTGGAAGAAAAAATTGGTTATACTCAGAAAGACCGAACCCGATTTCCTGCTTTCGTTCACGTTCTGCGCCTAAATTCCATTGGAATAACCGCAAAAATCCGCAAAATCATAGTTTCTGGAAACGGATGACACTGATGACGTCATCACATTGTCAACTAATAAATCCGGGCAATTTTATTTGTGTCCGGTGTTTTTTTAGTATCAGCTACGGCCCTGATGCCATTGATGTGACCTCGTGAGGTAATCCAAGTGACAATGATGTGAAGTCATGAGGTGATCTGGGTATGTGAGAATGACATGAAAAAAGAGCTCATAATACACATATTTGATGCCACGTGTTGCTTTCCCCTGTCTCGACTTCCCTCTATCCCTCCCGTGAGTATCAGATTCTCCAAGCCATCTTTCCACATTACGTGTCATATAAACTTCAGCTGTCTTTTCCTGATGTTAAGTATCAATTTTCTTTTCGTTTCCATCCTCTCCAAAACATCGTCATTGCTCACGAGTTCGGTCCATGGTTTCCTCAGCATCCTTCTGTAGAACCACATTTCTGTTGCTTAAGTCATTCTTTCATTGTTAATGAGATTGTTCAGCATTCACTGCCATATTGAAGAACAGACAGCACATAACAGTCCGGTATCATCTTTGTTTCCTGTCTCTTAATACCCAGTACTTATCTTCTGGAGTATATCCTACGACTTTGGTTCAGAGCGTCGCACTTTCCCTCCTCTGTTAGAACACTTCCCAGGTATTTAAATCTGGTTTGAATATATTTTCTATTCAATGTATCTAATACAAAAATTATTAACTTTATTTGAATTTCTCTTGAAATAGTAAACTTTTGAAGTCAGTTTGTATGCAAGATTTTTTTATTCTTTCAGGACGTAGGCGATCATGGCTTTCCACATCTTCTATCGCTGGTGACTCTTAGCACGTTTTCTCTTGTTACATCACGCAGCCATTGTTCTGTCATCCACCTGATTAGGTCCTTCAAATATGTTATCCGCTGCTTTCCTCTGTCTCTTTTCCCCTCTATCTGGCCTGTTAGTATCAGGTCCTCCAAGCCTTCCTTCCTCATTGCGTGTCCCAGGAAGTTCAGCTGTCTCTTCCTGATGTTCAGTATTAATTTCCTTTTTGTTTCCATCATTCCCCAAACCTCATCATTGCTCACATGCTCGGTCCATGATATCTGCAGCATCCTTTTGTAGAACCACATTTGAGCTGCTTCAACTTTTTCCTTCATCTTCAATGATATTGTCCAGCATTCACTGCCATATTGAAGAACCGGCATCACATAGCAAGTTTCTTTATGCTTTTGGATCTCAGGAATATAAATGTATAGAAACTGATGTGGTCACAAAGTGAGGGGTCAGTTTATATATTGATTGTAATATCGAAGTGATCCTCCACTTTATATCCAGCATTGTCCTGTTTCTTAATGCTTTACTCAACTTCTTCGCCATGCTAATTCGCCTTCGGATCTCTGCGTCACACTTTCCGTCCACTGTTAGAACACTTCCCAGGTATTTAAATTTCTGTACCTGCTTGGTTTTATTATCCCCAGCTTGTAATTGCTATTTTGGGAATCTCTTTTTAATCATGACTATCCAAATTGTCTAGCGGTGGTCTTAGCTGTAAATTCAATATAATCTTTCCACTTCATGTCAGCTGAAAACTTTACTCCGAGTAGGCGCAATGAGCCACTTTTTTGAAGGTTACGTCTTGAAAATATACGACACATTAAAGAGCAATCACAGAATATTATATGTTGTAACATCTTATTTAAAATTCTTTGCCTAAAAGAAAATACTTTATAATTGATATTTGAGGAAAGGTCTAGAATATAATCTGATAATGACTGCAAATAATTCATCACACGAAATCATTTGAGATTAGAGAATCTCTAGGTAAATAATTATCAGCTAAATTTAAAGTTTACCTGTTTCGTTTATTGCAAATAAACGAAACAGGAGTTTCGCTTTAAAATTGAACGTTTGGTTTTCTTTTTAACTTGGCAGAAATTTCTCTGATTGTTGGATTCTTTGTTTCTCTTTCTTTTTCCTCCCTGGCTCTTAGATTCTTTATTTCTCTCTTTTTTTTTCCTCCTCGGCTGTTTGACTCTATTTGTCTTTCTGTTCTACGGGTCACATACTGGCTATTCAGTTGACACTCCACCCCCGCCTACTTATCACTTGGTTTGGCCAAAAAGTTAAAAAGGATTATATTTTTTACCTTACTAATTGATGCTGAGCATCAGAAAGAGACAACTGAAGTTCCTGGGATATGCAATGAGGAAGGAGAGCCTGAAGAACCTGATACTGACTGGACAGATAGAAGGAAGGAGAGACAGAGGAAGGCAGCAGATAACATATTTGCAGGGCCTGATCAGGTGGATGACGGAACGGGGGTTGCCAGGAGCAACAGGAGCAAACATACTAAGAGCCACAAGGGATAGGGAGACATGGAGAGCCATGATCGCCTACGTCCTGAAGGGACAGGGCACATAGAAGAAGAAGAAGAAGAAGAAGAAGAAGAAGAAGAAGAAGAAGAAGAAGAAACCATGTGTTTGGGATGGGTGCAAAAGTACAATATATATAAAGCAAATTATAGAAATAGAACAATTAAATTATTGTCCAATTTTCTTCATAAATTATTTTTAACGTATTTCAGCGTCAGGTATTTTTTATCGGTCAGTCATTTAAATGCTACACGTTGCGCGATCATGTCTCGAAAAACACATGATTGGCTGAGGAGAAGATTATCTCGAAGTAGGTTGCCATTACTTTTATGCAATGAACTGGTTGCCAACCAAGGTTACAGAACCCAATCTGTCCTACTATTTACCCCTAAGCTGGATGGAGAAAAGACGGATTAATACCTTTCCCAAAGATATTTGTGCGAAAGTGAATGCAACGAATTCAAGTAGAATTTGAACTCGGCACTTCGATTTATTGTTTCGAGCCAATATTCACTGCACCGCAACGCACTATTATTATATGCTAGTGAAATTTAACTATACCTGATGTCTTATAACAGACGACAGGAAATGAGACACAGAAACCAGAGACAAATCGGAATAGTAAAAGATGCTCTGCTGACTAGATTTTTGGTGGCTTTATCACCTTGCTTAGGGTAAAATAACTTTAGAAATATCTAAACAAATTCTTTAGGATGATTTCGCTAGAAAGGAAGGTAAGAATACGTAAATCACTGGTACCTTCTAGGTACGAATTTGCACGAGATACTAAATTAGCAACCCTTTTACAGTGAAACATAAGATGTAACCTCAATTTCTACTCCAACAGCTTCTTTTCTCGCACTTCCCGCCTGTGAAATTCCCTTCCGTATACTTGCTTCCCCGACAGCTACAATCTCCAGAAATTTAAATGTAAGATCAATAGACATCTCCTAACACACTAACTCGCACCCATTCTCTCAAAAATTTTTTCCCATACACGCAACCCTCATCCTCGGTATCCTTACCCGTCTATCACCCTCTTTCTGACATTTCCTATCACTTTCCCCATGTAACCCCCTAACCACTCTTTCTCATCACTTTCCCCTATGTAACCCACTAACCACTCTTTCTCATCACTTTCCCTTATGTAACCCCCTGCGCAACAGTGGCAGTGAAATGCCTTGCTTGGGGTGAAATGATTAAAAAAAAATCCTATATCATGTCAGCCTTGCCAACACTAAAAGAGTTTTGCACAGATTATCTCTCTTGCTATTTCCCACTCTATATCTCTATTTCTCCCTCTCTCTCACACAAAATCTCCTTCTTTCTCTTAACGCTCACTGATGATGGATCTTCACAGCGTCCACATTTGTTACTCTGAGTAATAAGTGCTCTTTTAAAGCACAACTTTGGGTTTGGGCCACTTACAGAAGGATGCTGCGAATAACATTTATCGAGCATGTGAGCAATGATGAGGTCTTGGAAACGATGGAAACAAAAAGGAATTAATACTGAGCATCAGGAAGAGACAGCTGAAGTTCCTGGAACATGCAATGAGGAAGGAGGGCTTGGAGAATCCGATGCTAACAGGCCAGATAGAGTGAAAAAGAGACAAGGGAAAGTAACGGATAACATATTTGAAGGATCTCATCAGGTGGATGACGGAACAAGGATTGCATGGTGTAACAGGAGAAGGCGTGCTTAGAGCCACCAGGGACAGGGAAATGTGGAAGACCATGATCGCTTACCTCCTGAAGGGACAAGGAACTTAGAAGATTCGCCATCGAGTTACTGAAGCTTTTCAATGAATTTTCTTAGTGTTCACCTCTACTACTCTTGTCTTCGCCCTGTGAGTGATAAATTCTCCGAGTCCAGTATTTCATTACGTATCCGAACAATTACAGCTTTTCTCTTTATGATTCTTAGTAGTAATTTTATTTTCGTTTAAATGATTTATGTTTTCTAATATCAATAATACTGGTCAACACGATATTTGGTGCCAAGAAACAAAACAAGTTTTTTAGCTAATTTGATGGCGGCTTATTCTTGTAGTGAACAAATAAAGTTATATGTTAAAATTCGAGTCTGACACATTGTTAGAAATGAACAAATTTTCTAAAATTTACAAACTTTGCTCAACACACACAAAACTCGAAATTCCACACTTCAATGCGAAATGTTTGTAGTCCAATGGAAAGGCCAGAATCACACCCGGGAGTGAATTCCCAAACAAAAAAAAAAAAAAGACGAGTCAAGTTTAACCCTCGTCAGAAAGAAATGAGATGAGCATAGTTCGCACGCACCCTTAACAAACGTCAAGCGATCGTACTATTACTGCCTCTCTCTTTCTCTCACACCCCCTTCTTCTTCATCGTTCACCTCTCACCTCCTGCCTTCCACAAAAAAAAAACACTGAACGAAAACTTTAGAAACACTCCTACCCCAAAAATGCTCATACATACAGACATACAAACATACATGCAATGACTACTATGAACTCTTGATACCCTTAACTCCTTAATAATGCTTCTAACTGAAAATTAACTTCTACCAATTCATTTTTTTCTATTAATAAAATAGCAGTATAGTGCGGCGTTGCTCGGGTGTAATGAAAGCTTTAAAACTAATCCATGGTCGTGGAGCTCAGACTCTTTGGACGTTGGAAAAAAAGACTAAAAAGCAATAGTTATTTCCAGTTAAAGCGAAACTGTAGACTGAAAGAAAAACGAATGGATAAGTTAAATTTTGATTTCCTGGTATCGCTATCAAATACATTTTTTTCGTCGTAAACTGAATTTCGAAGGCTAAATAAGTCCTCTGAGTAAATGGCATCATGGCTGAGACTAAGAACTACAATTATACCTACTTAGAACCAAACCGGTAGCAAAAACTAAAACAAAAGGGCTGAAAAAAATACAGACATACAGGCAGCTAAACAGACACACACACAAACATCGTGCCTTTTCTGTAAATGTATTATCGATTTTCTGCACTATTGTAAGATCTGCAACCTTGAAACTTCTGAATATCGTTTCTTATGTCTTTGTCTCTGAGTGTATCAAAGTTGATTAATATCGGAACACACCTTCTATAACTCGATTCTTTCGATTATCGATTATCGATTTTCGATATTTATCGGGGGTACCTCGACACAAAACTTAGCTAAGAACACTCGCAGACGCTTATAGTACAACTTTGTAAATTTTCAAGAAAATCAGTTCAGCCGTTTCGGAGTCTATAGGTAACGGATACACACACACACACACACACACACACACACACACACACACACACACACACACACAAAGTTTCATTTATAAATAAGTTTAGATTTCTATTCAAACATACAAAATGCATACTTTTATTCTTCCATCAATCCAAACATTCCAGTCTCTAACCTGCTGCCAACCTTTTGACGACAACGAATAATAGTAAATTGTAGGGAGTTCGATTATGTATGACACAAGGCCGAATCAATAAACATTTACCGTCTCCCTACTACATCAAACGTAGAACTACATGGTTCTTCTTCTTGCATGTGCCTTGTCCTTTTAGGACGTAAACGATCATTGCCCTCCACGTCTCCCTGTCTCTGGTGGCTCTTAACACGCTTTCTCTGTCTCACAGTCCGCGTTAAGTCATCCACGTGCTCAGACCGTTTTTGCTGTACTGAAATTTCTCATTTTTAGAAAAAAGATAAATTTACGATCTTTGCTGATCGCAACGTTTAGTCAATAAACATCGTAGAAACACATCAATTTTCAGATAGGCTGAGCAATTTATGCCAGCCACCAGAAATAAAATATTTTTATTAGAAAAAAGATGTGTTTCAGTAAAAAATGTTAAAATAGAAGTACCAAATTTTTCTAATTTATCTTCAAAATTCAAATTAACTGACAAACTTTGTCAGTATACATTTTATTAGTAATACACTATTATGAGTATTCCATTCACTGCCATTCAGGAAGACAGATATCACGTAACAGTTAAATAGTCTTTTCTTTGTTTTCAACGAAACTTTTCTGTTTTTTAATCCTCTGCTTAGCTTTTGAAACGCATCTTTGGCAATCCCAATGGGTCTTCGTACCACAGTGTCGTACATCCTGTCCTCTGTTCGAACACTTTTCAGATACTTAACTCTGTCAGTCAAAGTGCCATACGTGATACACGCTTTGAGCGATCATGTCTTGAAAGAGACATGACTGACTGAGAAGAAGATTAACCCGCAGTAGGTTGCCATTGCTTTCTGCGGCAGACTGGTTGCCGACCAAGACCATAGAACCCAATCTGTCCAGTTATTTAACCCATAACTGGAGGAAAGAAACGGACAAATACTATTTCCAAGGGTATTTGCGCGTAAGTGAATGCAAGGAATTCAACTGGAATTCGAACTCGGCTCCCCGATTTCTCGCTCCGAGCCGATATCCACTGTACCACAACGCACATCCTTTTATTATTTCTCCTAAAACATGTTCCACTAGATACGTTTTCCATTGTTTTCCCCCGTTTCTCTTGCCTTCATTCTGCCTTGGGAGTATCAAATTTTCCTAGCTCTCTTTCCACCTTATGGGCCTTAGAAGTTTAACTGTCTTTTACTGATAATAATTTTTTAACAGAGTTCATCATAAGCAAGGCAATAAAGCCACTGGGACGCAAGGGGTTACTGGGTGTGAAAGAATTAGAAACAGAAAAATTACTAAGGAGCGAGAAAAAAGAAGAGTAATCCATTGACATTGCATTGAAGTTTTTTGCAGATTAAATTTTGCTGGAAAGTGTTGAATCGAAATGGAATTTCACCAGCGAGAGGTGTGAGAAAATAAACTGTTAGTAGATAACTTACGGTTACATTTAGCAACCTCATCTGTAATGGGATGTAATCAATGGGACCTCAACGCCTGTCTAGTGCTGCACTTCAAACTATTTTAAACTTCGTTGTTGCTCACATGTTTGGTCTATAGCAAAGGTTTCCAACTTTTTAGAATCGCGGCTCACTATCTATGACGACAGTTTATGGCGACGCACTCAAATTTACTTGGCAAAGACATATGAAAAAATACAAAATATTTTTTTATATGAATAGGTTAAAACTGATTTTTCTTTTTACGATGACGAATGATTAAATTGAGAGCATGACCAATCCTGATTCGTTAAGACAACATACTTCTTAATACAAGAACAGCCTAGCAATGAAAACCCAAGTCTTGAACTATCTCAACATATAGCGTTTAATCGTAGCTAATGCATAATTTGAATATAACTTTTTACGACTCACTAAAATTCCGCTTGGGACCCACCAGTATGTCGCGAACTATAGTTTGGGAAACTCTGGTCTGTAGTATAAGATACAAATCCTATATAATCCATCACACAACTAAAACACAGAAAATAAATTGCACACAAAATTTGGGAAAAACCCGAAGTAAAATTGCACAACCGCAAAAAGGGATTCAAACGACATTTTCACAAGTCAGTGTGAAAAATTTTATTCTCAATCCTGATTGGTCATCAAATAGTAAAATACAAAATGAGTCAGAGAAACGATTTTTCCACAGCTAAAAAAAAAAAAATCGTTCTGGGATCCTCCCACGTGACCAGAATTCAATATTTAAGGAGGTCCCCTAACCGGTCACAGGCAGTTAACAAGGGGAAGTCGCGGTCGGCATTTGCCGCTGTTACTATGACACTGTCAGTTCTCTGCCTTCGGGTAGAGGCCGCTCTCTGCTTCCGAGCAGAGAGCCCTAACCCAGTCGTGGTCCCACCGTACGGTAGAATCACGACTCGGTAATAATATACAGACATTTTTTATCCCGGCTATATGGCCGGGAAGACCCACTATAAAATGACCTTGTGTCACATCTAACCTTGCGTGGGAAGGTTGGTAAATACCGTCGATCAGGGGAAGCTGTTACCTGACACCTCACCAAGATGTAAGGAAGAAATCTCAAACTGACTCGGTCACGCCAACCCGGATGTTGGTCACGTCATATAATCATTCTACCTCTTCGTCTAATTTTCTCACTTTCAACGTCTTCTTCATTTTCACGCCACGCATTTAAAGAGGACAACACAGCGACTAAATGTTAAGTACAACTTCTTTATTCGTTTTGCCTTCTCCTTCTCTCAACCTGTCGCGATCTACCAGAAGAGGAAGGAACAAAGCTTTTACAATCCGCTGCTACACAAACATAAACTCTAATCTTCTGCGGACATTTCAAATATATACAATACTACTACGAACAATTTCAACTACAAAAGAGCATGCATCTTCTCAATAAACATTTTTCTTTCAGTTAACGAATTTCACTTATATTTTTCTTCTAATACTTTTTCATTCTGTAAATAAATCTTTGCTTTAATATACATACGAAATATTTTATCCTTTCACAATTCAACCTTCTGATATTTAAACTGTGGGGACTTCGGACGTGTTTGACACAAGGCCAATTAACCAAGCATGACCGAGGCCCCTACAATAGTATTCTCAGCATCCTTCAGTATAAACACATTACCGTTGCTTCTCAGTTCATTTGTAAGGATATTGTCCAGCATTCGCTTCCTTATAGAGGGACTGATATTGTGGAACAATTTAGTACTCTTTTCTCTTTTTAATTTCTTAATACCGTCTTAGCTTTTAGAAGACATATTACGCTATTTCATATTTTTACCACATCTACATCCGATGTTAAGACACTTCCGTGATATTTAAATTATTCTTGTTTTATTTTCGTATCTTCAAATTGTAATTTGCAGGTTTCTGGCCTTTAACAATCAAATTATACGACATATACTAATTTGATATATGCGAGATTTAAGATGCAAAGTAACGGCCTCCACTTTCCCTCAAATTCAGCTCAGCATACTTAATGGGAGTGATGTCACGGAATTGTATTTTATGACAACGGTACCAAGAAGAGGAAGACGATCGGCTGGCAAGATGCCAGTTTAACCAAAGGAGCGTGGTCAGGTAAAATTTATGGGGAACAAACTGTAGCATAGTTAATAACGCCGCAGCAGGCAAAGGCGGCCGCATCGATCGACCATCAGTTGAACTGAAAAAGAAAAAATTTCGCATCGGACCAAGTCACTACATATGAACACACGCATAGAAAATGAGATGAATAACAGAGTAAAAATAAAATATTCTAAAAAAAGTAAAATAAAATAAAATAAAGAGCCCCTACCATAAGATCGGAAATTAATGCTTACGTTTTATTTCCTCGGAAACTATAACTGTTACAGGGAGTATTTTATAATAAAATGCACCGAATACAAGGCACGAGAGGCCATGTTTCTGACGATTGCGTTTATCATGAAACAGACTGTCTCTCTGGGTGTTGATTTCAATGTCCATTATTATATTTACATACGTTCCATCTCTGATATTCAGCACATCGCCCCAAAATATAGCATACCTTAAAACTATATTTTATTTTATTTTATTTTATTTTATCTATCTATCTATCTATCTATCTATCTATCTATCTATCTATCTATCTATCTATCTATCTATCTATCTCAGTCTATTCACATCTATCTATCTATCTTTGATAGGATAGAGAACAAATTGAAAACATTTATAAATCTAATGATTTGCTTTTATTAAAACTACATCAGAAAAATATAGAAATCATTTTTCTGGTAATTTTCTTTTTGATTTTCATTGGTTAAGCATACTTCACGTGGAATTGACTAGTCAATCAGTGTTCGTGTGTATAATTTATGAGTGTGAGTCTACTATAATTTTGGGGTGTCTATGTGAGTTACGGATGATTATGCATACAATTATGTGTGTGTGTGTGTGTGTGTGTGTGTGTGTGTGTGTGTGTGTGTGTGTGTAATTATTTATGTTTGGAGGTTGTCGTTTAGTTGATTTATGGAAACGCATTTATCGTAACGCAGCTCGTGGTATTTAAGTATCTGTTAGCTTATTCAAGACTGGTTTTTGTAAAGATGAGATAAAATGTACTTTTTTTTTAGCTAATAAAATTTTTATCAATCAAAATTTATAACCGTTTCTTATTTGTTTTTTCTCATATCATGGTGTTGGATTCCCATCCATATTTGATCTGCATTTATATATATATATATATATATATATATATATAGGAAAAACTACTAAAAAGTTGTAAGTTAAAAATGTATTTTTTGACAGTATTTATTTATTTCTTTTATTATATATATATATATTTGATATTTCAGAACGGCCTTGGCCTTTCATCATTTAATAGTTTCTCCTATATATATTAAGAGAGAGCTTAGAGGTAGAATCTCCTACTGATATCAATTTGGTCGAGTTTCAGTCCTGACTAGAAACAATCGAATTTCTATCCGTACTGATGAGTTGTGATACAGCCAATCAAAACTGTCTGATTATATATAATTTAAAAATTTGAATGTATCTTATTTACAAATTGGTTTTCTATCAGGGTATCGGTCTTCTAATTCAGGGTGTTCCACCAAAATCCGACACTTGGCAAACAGAAAACGAAATAGGCAATAAAAACAAAAGTTGTCTGTGCAGAGACCCGCGAGTTTATTTAGCAACAGTTAGAGTTACACCCTACATTATGTTTCAATGTAACCGCCGCCGGCGATGACGACCATCTCAAGGCGGGCGCGAAATGAATCACACGCCTTGGCGACCATGTCCTTGTCCATAACGGCTAACGCCTCCACGATGGCAGCTTTCAGAGAGTCGATCGTGTTGTGGGCGTCCTTGTTGGGCTTGGCCTCGATTACGCTCCCAGAAGAAATAGTCAAGAGGGTTGCAGTCGAGCGAGGAGGGCGGCCACAAATTCGTAGACCAGTGGTGGGGAACATTGTTGAGCAGCCACGCCTGGATCGTCTTGGCATTGTCCGGAGGAGCAGAGTTATGTTGGAAGACGTAGGGGCATCCAGCGGCGATCTCATCCATCCAGGGCTTCACCACGCTCCTCAGCACTTCATTGTAGATCTGTTGCATATTTCGTTTTCTTTTTGTCAAATGTCGGATTTTGCTGCAACATTCTGTAAAAATTGCAGCAATAAAAATTGAAAATGGCGGATTTAAATAAATTGATGAATTCTTTAAAAAATTGCTTTGGATACGAAACAGAGCAGATATGGACTTTAAAGAAAAATAATATGTGCGAAAGGAAAGTAATTTCTTACTTTTTCTTCTTCTTTTTCTATGTGCCTTGTCCTTTCAGGGTGTAGGCGATCATGGCTTTTGTTATGTCTTGAGTAAGAATAAATAACTCAACAACAGGAATAGGTTAATTATTGTATTCCGTGAAAATAGTATGTACAAAGGTTATTAGTATCCAATACAAGAATAAGGGTTAATATTCTCAACCGTCGTAAGACGTAGTATGAGCAATGGGTACTTCCGGGTCGTCACCGGAAGTCTACGACTGACTTGTCGATCGGCTGCTCGGCACACTCTCCTACGTAGATGCTATCATTACTTTACATAGTAATGGAATAGTCCATTATAGCCGAATAGGCGCGGGCGTCCCAACAGCTTTCCACGTCTTCCCATCTCTGGTGGCTTTTAGCACATTTTTACTCCACGCAACTCTTGTTCCGTCATCCACTTGATCAGTTACCCGCTGTCTTTCTCTGTTTCTTTTTCCTTCTATCTGGCCTGTCAGTATCAAGTTCTCTAAGATCTCTTTCCTCATTGCATATCCCAGGAACTTCAATTGTCTCTTCCTGATGCTTAGTATTAATTTTATTTTGGCTGCCATTCTTTCCAACACCTCGTCATTGCTCGGTCCATGATATCCGCAGCATCATTCTGTAGAACCATATTTCCGCTGCTTTAGGATAAAAAGAGCTTTGCTGACTGAAATCTTTCGAGGTGGAGCAGTAAAGCATTCTAGATCAAACCCTATCTCTCCCTAGAAGACACAGGTTCGATTTTTGCCAGAATACATTTTGTTTTGGCTAATAGACGTCATGCAAACTCTTTAAGAAGTAAAAAAATTATATATATATTTGTTTGAAAATTATTTTTAATGTATACTTGTGTTTGAGTAGAGACTCTGATTTTTATAATTAAACAACATATTTATCTACCGGCCTGAGTATTTGAGATATCTTGTTAGAAACATATGCATCTTTTGGCAAGATTCAAACCTGAACCTGAAGATCTATCGACATGTAGAAAGCATCCAGTTGATCACTAACCACACGGCCACGAAAGAGTTCATATTTAGGCAAAATAATAGTTAAGTCGAATTAAGCCTTAAATACACAAATTCCTGATATTTCATAATATTCACAACGGCTCTGGTTTGTATCCTAATGTAAACATTTATAGACAAAGACAATTTTACGAATGTTACGGAATGTTAAGAAAGGTCATTAATATAACACTATCCACAGGCTTACCTTGACCAATCCTTTCTGAACTTCAATCAAATCAGCCCAAGCTGTGTTTATTTGATCACGGACCGGCCAAAGTAGGATTGCCTGTTATCACCTGGCTAGGTTATTCCTACACGTGTGGGGGGTCGGTTATATATTATTAAGACCGGATTTACGCGATCTGCGGAAGCTGATGGCTAACAAACGGAATATAATCAGTAGAAAACGGCAACGCCACGGGTGTAGTTTTTTTTTTTATAAAACATTTATATATCGATTATATACACAATTATAAGCAAGTCAAAGCAGGTGACACGCAACAGTTGGCTGGTATTTAAATAATTCATTCAGTTTTCGGAGATGGTGGTTTATTCAATCGGCTTCACGCAGCACGCCGATTTCAGTTCCACCATCTTATTCAAATCACGGGCACCAAATTGGTTAATTTCGTTTTCCAACTCGGTTTTATTGAAAAGGCACAAAACCGGGGTAGTAAAGGTAGCTACAGGGGTTCAGTTTTCCCTCACGGTATAATTCTTACCAACACGGAATGAAAATAATATCAGTTATCCATTTCGACTGAGTCTCGGGCCCTTCACTGATGGGTGAGGGGAGTGAATTTTCTCTCTCTTACAGCTTTCTTGTCCTTATCCAATATCTCAGGTAGTCCAAGACAGGAAAGTTTCACAGTCCAGTTTTGACCTTTGGTCAACAATTTCTCAAAACAAGACAACGCTATTTTGTCTATGATTATTTTACATAGATTTAATCAATTCTGTTACTTTTCCCGCCAAAAATAATTGTATTTTCTAATTTTAAAGAAATCACTTATCTTTAAAATCAAAAGCATAAGGCAAGCGGAGGTGACGGAATCCCAGTCATTGTCTAAAAGAAATGCACTCCTGAACTCTCCTTTGTCTTCTCCAAACTTTAAAACTACTGTTTCTCTGCTTCTGGCTTTATGTCTGAAAAGTCCTCTTTTTAAAACACTGGAGAACCTTCAAAACTCTTTAATTATCGCCTTCTCAGGCTCCTACCCATTTTTGGCAAAGTGTTCGAGGCCATTATCAATACTGAAGTGGTTCTACATCTCATAGCCCATTCCATATCCTCCGACAAATACATCTACTGCTGACATGCTAACGACCATCACTGAGTACATAGACCGGGCTCTCGATAAGAACGACGAAACTTAAGCTGTTGCCCTGGATATCTTCAAAGCATTTGACAGAGTTTGGCACGCTGGCATTCTGCGCAATCTACAGGGCTATGGTATAATTGGACGCTCGTTTGACTTAAATCGTTCCTATCGAATCGTTTAATGAAGGTCGTATAGAACGAGCATGCTTCCAGATCCTTTCATACGAATGCCGGTGTCCCTCAATGCTCTATCCTAGGTCTTACGCTTTTTCTGATTTTTTGACGACACCACTATTTACTCCCATCTCGTTTAGGTATCTATCGACGCTGACAAAACAAACCTTACTGCTGTTCTCGTAAAGGACCTCCAGTCAGTGGTGGACTGGGGTAAGAAATGGCTCGTAAATTTTAATGCTTTAAAAACGAAGCTGCTATCCTTTAACCACCATAGATAATCTTTCCTACCCGCCATCAACATGGATCAGGCTAGTCTCCCTGAAAGCGATGCACTGCGCCTTCTCAGCCTTACCCTTTAGCTGACCTTAAGTAGACCGACTACATTGAAATAATAAGAAGATCTGGTACCTGTGTCGGGCCAGGAAGTTTTTCTCCTCTGAATTCATCATGCTGCACTTATACAAATATACAATCTACTTGTGCATTGAATACTGCTGTTATATCTCGTCGAGTGCCTCTGCTATTCATCTTGGGGTTCTTGACAAAGTCGAAAGAAGAATCTGCAATGTAGTTTATCTCGACCTTGTAGCTCTCTCACGACGAAATGTGGTTTCTCTCTGTCTCTTCTGCAAATACTTTCACAGATTAAGCTCCGACGATTTTAGCAACTTGATGCCCTCTCTGCACAAAATTTACTTGAGATACTAGACTAGCAACAAGGTCCCACTCTTTTACAGTGAAAACAATCAAGTGTAACCACAAGTTCTAAATTTTACAGTCTCTTTTCACGCACTTCCCGCCTCTGTAACTCCCTTCCGTATTCTTGATTCCCGGATAGCTACAATCTCCAAGAGTTTTAATGCAACGTCAACTGTCATCTCTTATCTCCTTGACTCCCATCCTTCTTCTCACTTGACACTTTGCTCTCACGCAGCTCTCTTTACACCAATGTACCCGTCCTTCACTTACTCCTTCTTTGACGCCTGCTGTGACCTGTTCTTCAAAAGTTTAAATGCAACGTCAACTACCATCTTCTAGAGCTTCGATTCCCACCTTTCTTCGAGATTTCCTGTAACTTTTTTCTTTTATCTCACTTTAACACTCCTGACTGCCTTGGGGTGAAGCAATTAAAAAAGAAGCTAAAATTCTCGTACCTCCCGCTTGTGGAACTCCTTTCCATATTCTTGTTTTCCTGATAGGTACAATCTCCAAGAGTTTTAATGCAACGTCATCTGTCATCTCTTATCTCCTTGACTCCCATCCGTCTTCTCCCTTTAAACTTTCCCCTCACGCAGCTCTCTTTCCATTAGTGTAAGTTATAAATCCATCTATCCCCCCCCCCCCCCAGCTAAAGAGCAGGACAGACGGGATTTTATAACCTTGGGTGGCAGCATATCTAGTAGAAAGAAAACTCTGAATTTAGTACCATCTTGGAAAGCGTTGGGTTCCGTCAGGCTATCTTGCCCAAGATACATTACTTCTACTGCTGTAGCTTGATTACTGTAGTGCCCCTACATCTCTGAGGAGTCACGGAACTCGTGTTAAAGCTAAGTTAATTTTTAAGTTTTCAAAGAAATATTAATGACTTCACTGTTACGATGTTGAAGAATATAAATTCTGAATTCATCATTTCCGTATTATAATTTTCCTACCTCATGAATCATACCAGAATGATTATATATATATATATATATATATATATATATGTGTGTGTGTGTGTGTGTGTGTGTGTGTGTGTGTGTGTGTGTGTGTGTTTCACATCGCCGGAGCATTCGCATCCACTCAAAATAAGATGACCCGAAACAACTTGTAGCCCATATAAAGATGAGTTCCCTTGTGTAAGAAACACCCTATATGATGTCCTTAGGGTTTTCCGATGGCCTTCATTCATAACACGTCCTTCGTATTCATTGTCTATCGCACTCAGGATGACAGAAGCGTAAAGCCGATTGATGACAGCCTCTCTGGTTATTCGTTACCTTTTATATTTGTGGCAATTTCAGCATTTACCACAAGAAGTGGCTTTTTCAGAAGATACAACCGATGAAGTAAGGAAAAAATTAAATGACTTATCATTGCTTTCATTGCTTACCCGGATCGTGGGTAAGCCTCCTCTTACCCATTCTCCGACACCTACTGTGACCTGTTCTCCTTACTCTTCAGTCTATTATTATGTAACTCCCTGCTCACCAGTGGCAGTTCTGTCTTGCTTAGGGTGAGACGATTGTAATATATATAAATATATAATTGCTCCCCCCACTTAAAGATTCCTTGCCTACCAATCAACAAAGTTTAATTGTGTATAAATAAATGTCGGTGTGAGACCGAATATTAGGGCAAGACCCTCCAACGGTTGGAGGTGAGGATCGCTCAGCATCTGCCGGATAGAGTGCGCAAACATGAGCCAATTACTTTTGAGAGGTCGCAGGTACATGAGTCAGCGATCGGTCAACATCTCTTAAATTCGGTAAAATTCAGGATGCATTATTCTCCCGATTTCTTCTCTGTCATGCGTAGGGTAAGGAGAAGACTCCATTTAGACATCTTGGAGTCTCTTACCGTTAATATACAATATTGTGTACTTTGTTTAAATTGGCGTTTTTCGGGGAGACTACCAACCAACATAGGTATTATTTTTTTTTATAATCGTATTCCCAAGCAAGGCATTTTACTGCCACTGTTGTGAAGAGGGGTACATAGGAGGAAAGTTATGACAAAGAATGACAGGATACAGGGGGGTGTTAAGAAGTGGGTAAAAGGATGATGAGAAAAATGATGACAGTGGAGTTGACGGAGAGGGTGAGAGCATGAGAGAGAGGATGCAAGTTCGTGAAATAGGAGATGAGTATTGACTAATATACCATTTTTTTCTTAACTTCAGTCGTTGCTAAAATTTTTATTAGCAACTACGTTTAAATTTTATTGACGATTTCTATTCTGACGAAGTGTTTGGCCTAAAGGCACTTAAATAATTTTTTCTTATTAAGCGAAATATCTTTGTATCTATCTCAATAATAAAATGATCCTGTTTAAATTAATTATATTTTGGTGTGATAGGAAAATAACTTGTTCATATATATATATATATATATATATATATATATATATATATATATATATATATATGAACAAGTTATTTTTCCTACCACACGAAACTCCAGCATATACGTATCGCTCATTCAATAATGAATTAGAGCAATATGGCTATTGGGCGTATATAATGATATACGCGCTAAAAAGTCTGCCTTCTTATACCGAACGCTCAGGGCCCAGAGGTAGAATCGCCGACTGACGCCAATTCGGTCGGGTTTCAATCCTGGGTAAAATGCAATCGGAGTTTAACCGTACTGATGAGCTGTGGTACAGATCTGTCTGCGGAAGACTATATATATATATATATATATATATAGATGAAGTGTCCTGGATATGTAATGAGGAAGGAGGGTTTGGAGAATCTGATACTATATATATATATATATATATATATTAGATATAAGACGTGAACAGACCGCCTTCGTCTACCGAGCGTCCATAGTTCAGTGGTAGAATCGCTGACTGATGTCACTTCGGCTGGATTTCAATCCTGGCTAGAAGCAAACGGATGTTTAACAGTACTAATGAGCTGTGATACAGCAAAACAGATCTGTCTGCAGATGACTACTTACTCTCTCACGCCCCGATTGAGCACTATCTGTCTGCATATGGCTATATATATATATATATATATATATATTGCAAATCGCCTGGAAACACCACTCATGGTAGAAACCTAGGTCGCGTAATAACTCGTTTACAAATGAAAAATATTCAAAAGCTCTACAAGATAATTATATTGAACTCTTTTTAATAGAAATGTGCACTGGTGTAATCTAAACTTATTTATAAATGGAACTTTGTGTGTGTGTGTATCCGTTACCTATAGACTCCGAAACGGCTGAACCGATTTTCTTGAAAATTTACACAGTTGTACTATAAGCGTCTGCGAATGTTCTTAGCTAGGTTTTGTGTAGAGGTATCCCCGATAAATATCGAAAATCGATAATCGAAAAAATCGAGGTATATAGAAGGAGTGGTCCGATTTTAATCAAATTTGATACACTCGTAGACAAAGACATAAGAAATGATATTCAGAAGTTTCAAGGTTGCAGTTCTTACAAAGTGCAGAAAATCGATAATATATATATATATATTTATAAGGCAAGATGTTTGCGTGTGTTTTTGTTTATCTGTCTGTATGTCAGTATTTTTCAGCCCTTTTATTTTAGTTTTTGCTTCGGGTTTGGCTCTAAGTAGGTATAATTGTAGTTCTTAGTCTCAGCCATGATACTATTTACTCAGAGGACTTATTTAGCCTTCAAAATTCAGTTTACGACGAAAAAAACTTATTTGATATCGATACTATGAAAATCAAAATTTTGCTTACATCCATTCATTTTTTTTTCAGTCTACGGTTTCGTTTTAACTGGAAACAACTATTGCTTTTTAGTCTTTCGTGCCAATGTCCAAAGAGTCTGAGCTCCAGGACCATGGATTAGTTTTAAAGTTTTCATTACACCCGAGCAACGCCGGGCTAGTCTTATTATGACTAGAACCTAAGTAATTAAACAATATATATATATATATATATATATATATATATATGTGTGTGTGTGTGTGTGTGTGTGTGTGTGTGTGTGTGTGTTCTGTGCAACCGTCAAGGTTAGTCATAGTATCACTACAGTCAAATCAAGATAAAAAAGTTTTCTTGATGAATGGGTGGCTGGTGCAAAACCCATTCATTTTAGAATGTGAAACCAAATAGTCTTATAAAAGACAACAATTTTAGATTTATCGTCCTAAGCACTGACGGCAGTTTTATGTTTAGTTTTTTTGTACAACTTTGCAAAGTCAACTCATGCTTTGAATTTATGGTGACACGATTCTACCAGGAAGCAATAAGAAGATAAAAAAAAATGCAAAAACTGAAATAAACCTTGTTGTTTGTTATCATAGATTCGCAATTAACATCAGGCTACCGTGTCATAAAACATAAGAAGAAGAGGGAAAGAAAGAGAAAATAAAAGTAAAACAGAAATAAAAAGAGAAGTCGGATGTGAAAGATGATGAGAAAGAAACAAGAACAGGAAAAAACAAATAAACAAAAAACGAAAGAAAGGACGAAAGGAAAATAGAAAGAAACAAAGAAGCAAGAGAAAATCATTTTGAGAATGAAGAAATAAACCAAATTTCATAAAAAAATTGAAGGAAGAAGAAGAAGAAGAAGAAGAAGAAGAAGAAGAAGAAGAAGAAAGGCAAAGACGTGGAAGAAAAAAAGATCTGTAGGATGAGAAAAAGAATCTAAAATAATCAACTCCGTAAAACGATGCGTTCAAGAAGTTGAGTAGTGTATTGAGTAGAGTATAAAAAAAATGCTTGACAATATTCTCGAAGATGGAGGAGAGACTTAAAGCAACCGGAAGATGGTTCTATTGAATGATACTGAGGATAACATGGACCAAAACATGTGAGCAACGAGAAGGTTCTGGATAGAAAGGAAACCTAAAGAAAACTAATACTTAACATCAAGAAAAGATAGATGAAGTGCCCTGGAAATGTAATGAGGAAGGAGGGGTTGGAGAATCTGATACTAAATTTACAGAGGAGTCAGGGGAAAGCAACTCGTACTTGATGAGCAAATACAAATCAACCATCCGACCGTGCATGGAATACTGTTGTTATATCTGGTTAGGCACCTCTGCTGTTCATCTCAAGATTCTTGACAGGTTCCAAAGGAGAATCTGACATATGATCGGTACAGTTCTGGCAGCTTGACTCCAGCCACTTTCTCATCGACGGGATGTAGCTTCCCTCTGTCTCTTCTACAAACATTTTCATGGATTCTGCCCCGACAAACTTAGGTCAGTGATACCCACTTCACCAGAATTTACTCCAGCAACAAGACTGGAAACAAGGTCCCACCCTTTGCAGTTAAATCTACCAAATGCAGCCAACAATTCTTCTCCACAGCTTCTTTTCTCGCACTTTGCGGCTGTGTAACCTCCTTCTATGTACTTGCTATACTGAAGGCTACAATCTCCAGTAATTTAAATGCAATGTCAGTTCCCATCTCTTATCCACTTGACTTCCTTCGTCCTTTTTACATCATTCCGTGTAATCAATCTTTTCCTTTCTCTCTAACTTCGCAATTGTCTTCTCACCTGTGTTCCCATCTTTCTCTTGTTCTTTCTCTGACACTCCCTACAGCTGGTTCTTTTTTTTTTCACTCTCCTTCTGCCTTTTACTCTCTTATATAGCCCTCTGCGCATCAGTAGCGGTACCGCCTTGATTGGGGATGGCAGAGCGGTGTTTGGAAGGGTAACAGGAGAGAATGTGCGTTGTGGTGCAGTGGATATCGACTCGGAACGATAAATCGGGCGCCAGTTTGAATTCCAGTTGAGTTCCTTGCATTCACTTACACACAAATACCCTTGTGAAAGGTACTAATCCGTTTATTCCCTCCAGTTATGGATTAAGTAAAAAGGACAGATTGGTTTCCATAGCCATGGCTGGCAACCAGTCTACCGCAGAAAGCAACGGCAACCTACTGTGGGATAATCTTCTGCCCAGTCAGTCATGATTCTTTTGAGACATGATCGCCGAAGCCTGTATAACGTATGGCACTTTACTGACTGAACAGGAGAAAGCGTCTGAAAATCTACGGGGGATAGGGAGATGTGGAGGGCTATGATCGCCTACGTCTTGAAGGGACAAGAGTTAGAAAATGAAAAATAGCTAAGCGCCACAAGGAAAAAAAAAAACGAAACAAAAATAAAAAACAAAAAGACAGTTTGGCAAGTTTAGAAGATGAAGAAAGGGTTTAGTCTGAACTCCAAGAGATACAGCGACAGAAGAGAGAGAGAGAGAGAGAGAGAGAGGAAAACTTAGATCTGTGGTGGCGGAGGCGAGGTTTTAAAACGTCTTTGTTTACCACCAAGCTAAGACATTAATAGCAACACCCGTTCAAGACTCCTTACCGCGTCCCTTCAAGAAGTAGGCGATCATAGCTCTCCACAATTTCTTCTTTCGTAGCTCTTAATAAATCTTGTCCTTTTGCTATATCTCCTAAACCTGTCACGCCATCCGTTTACTCTTCTTCAACGTGCACTGTACTTTCAGGACGTAGGCGATCATGGCTTTCCACGTCTTCCTACTCCTGGTGGCTTTTAGTACGTTTTCTTCTGTTACACCACGCAACCTCTGTTCCGTCATCCACCTGCTCAGGCCCTTCAAATATGTTATCCGTTGCATTCATCTGTCTGTTTTCCTTCTATCTGGCCTGTCAGTATCAGATTCTCCAAGCCCTCCTTCCTCATTGCATGTCACAGGAATTTCAGTTGCCTCTTCCTGATGCTCACTATTAATTTTCTTTTCGTTGCCATTCTTTCCAAAACCTCATCATTGCTCTCATGCTCGGCCCATAATATCCGCAGCATCGTTCTGTAGAAGCATATTTCCGCTGCTTCAAGTTTTTCTAGCATCTTTGTTGATATTGTCCAACATTCTCTGCCATATTGAAGAACTGACATCACATAGCGATCTAGTACTTTCTTTTTTGTTTCTAGTGAAAGTTTCATGTGTCTTAGTACTTTACTTAACTTCTGGAATGCGTCCTTTGCCATGCCAATTCGCCTTCGGATCTCTGTGTCGCACTTTCCTTCTCATGTTAGAACACTTTCTAGGTATTTAAATAGTTGTGTACTTGCTTGATTCTTATCCCCCACCTGTATTTGGCATTTTGAGTGCTCTTTTTGCTGATGACCATGCATTCAGTTTTAAGCTCACTAATGTTTTGATTTCCATCCATCCTTCAATCAGTCCTCTTTACTAATTATGTGCCTCTTCCTGATATCAAGTATCAGTAGCCATTTTGTTGTCATTGTCTCTGGAGGTGACTGTCCAGAATTTGCTACCATATTCAGCACTGATTTTACGTATTCATTCAGGAATCACTTCTTTGACTTGTTAAAAACATCTACTTTTATTCATGCAAGGCTGTAAAGCCACTGAGACACAAGGGTTACTGGGTGTGGAAGAAGAATTAGAAACAGAAACTTTGCTCAGGAGCCAACGACAAAAGTAGTCTAATCAGGAGAACAGTATACAGCGATTGATATTGGATTTAAATTTTTGAAGATTAAAATTGGCTGGAAACAATGAAGAGGAAAGTGAGTTCTACAAGCGAGAAGTGCGAGATAAGAAACTGCTAGCATATAATTTACGGTTACATCTAGCCAGCCCAAGTGGAAATTTGTGAGACCTCTAGTACTGCACTTAAATTCATGTGTCTACTCACCATAGCAAAGAGCTCGTCAGAACAATTACCATGAATGTGTTTATAGAAAAGGCACAGGGAGGTAACCTTACGGTGATGGGAAAGATTTGAAGCCGAGAAGTTAGGTTAGGGCCAATAAATTTGCGAATTCTTCTTTGAATTTTATCAAGGATCTCTAGAGATATAGTGGGAGTACTTGACAATATTTGGTAGCTATGTTCAAAACATACACGAATGGTAGACATATATATTGTTGTGGATTTCGGGCGAGGAACCGCACAAAATAATGAACGACAAAACAGATATTTTACATAGAAAAATAAGTTATATTAAATGTAAAGATACAAACTTGAACGCAGGTTAGTAATCCAGAAATACGATTAATAAGGAATATATATATATATATATATATATATATATATATATATACACACACAAGTCTTTTAAATGAAGCCCTGCTAGAATTATTATGTCCACGTCGGAGCGGACGGGTGCTGTGTAATACTATTCTGTGTGAATGCAGCTCAGAGCTACTATAACGGTAATTTCTGTGAAACTTCGGTATCGTTCTGTATCTTATGGTAACCTACGGACCTCATACGGTATTTACCAACCTTCCCACGCAAGGTTAGATGTAACACAATGTCATATAGCTGTGCTAAAAAATGTCTGTCAATTTTTACCGAGTCGTGATTCTACCCTTCGGCGGAATCACGACTGGGTTAGTGCTCTCTGCTCGGAAGCAGAGAGCTCTCTCTACCCGAAGGCAGAGTGCTGACAGTGTCATAGCAGCAGAGGCAAATGCCAACTGCAACTACCTCATACGGTAACTGACGTATCTCACTATGGCAGGAGTATACGTGTATAGAAGAAGGATGTGCGTTGTGGTGCAGTGGATATCGGCTCGGAACGAGAAATCAGAGGGTCGAGTTCAAATTCGAGTTGAATTCATTGCATTCACTTATGCGCAAATACCCTTGGAAAAGGTATTAATCCGTCTATTCCTTTCAGTTATGGGTTAAATAACAAGACAGATTGGGTTCTATAGCCTTGGTCGGCAACTATTCTACCGCAGAATGCAATGGCAACATACTGTGGAATCATCTTCTGCCGAGTCAGTCATGTCTCTTTCGAGACATGATCCCCCAAGCGTGTATCACGTATGGCACTTAACTGACTGATAGAAGAAAGAGACCTTGGAGAACCAGTTGCTCACGCGACAGATAGAGGGGAATATATATATATATTTTTTTTTTTTCTTAGTACTTGCATCTTATTATTTTATTGTCTTCTCTAGATTTCCAAAACTGTCAATCTGTCGAGCATTACTTAGCCGGAACTTAAATAATGGAATTCCGTATTTAAAAGGGATTTCAACCTGACAGTTTCGGCTTTTGGGGAGAATTTAATGTTAATACGTAAATCAAATAGATTCGACGACAGACTGAAAATAAAATTCTATTCTAGATTGATCAATATTAACTTTTTAAATTTCTAGAAAATAAAAGTGAAAATAACCACATCAAAATTACCAAGGAAAATAAACAGCGTTTTAGATTTGTACAGATGCAAAGTAAATTAAGATCCGCCAAAATATATATTAAAAAATCGAACATTAAACCACAAAAAAGTTACATTGAATTTTTAAGCCAATAAAATTACAAGTCAATATAGAAAAAAAAAAAAGAAGCTTTCTCGTAAGACTTCATTTGAAAATAAAATGGCTGTGTCCGTTAACCGTAACGGGATTTTGTTTATAGTACTCATTTCTCGTCGGATGTGCGTTGTGGTGCAGTTCATATAGATTCGGAACGACAAATCGGGTTGCCGAGTTCGAATTCCAGTTGAACTCCTTGCATTCATTTACGCATAAATACCCCAGGGAAAGGTATTAATCCGTATCTTCCCTCCAGTTATGGGTTAAAAACAAGACAGATTGGGTTCTATAGCCTTGGCTGGCAACCAGTCTTCTGTCCATTCAGTCATGTCTCTTTCCAGACATGATCGCCTATAGCATGTATCGCGTATAGCACTTAACTGGCTCATTTCTCATTGTTGCCATTTCCTGTGGTAGCCATTTTATCATTACGGCTGTGCAGTCAGACTGAAAAAAAAGAAACTGCTAGAGTAAGTTGCGTTTACATTTTATTAGTTTCACAGTAAAAGGATGGAACCTAGTTGCTAATCTTGTGGCTCGAGTAAATTTATATATAGGAGACACCAGTGAGCTAAGTTCATCATTGCAGAAGCCATGAAAATATTTGTAAAAGAGACACAGGTAAGCCACATTACTCCGGAGCTGCTAAGTTGGGATCGATCACATTACAGATTCTCCGTTGTATTTTGTTCATGCTCGCAAAAAGAGCAGGTTATGAGGCTATGTAGGATAGATAACGGTTGATCAAAAGTTAAAATTGTTTTGATCCGAGAAGCAACATCTCGGGAGGCTGTTTCACGAAGCAACAGCTTTTGTGAAGAATCTGTTCAAGTAAACGTACTCCTTACCAACGGAATGCAAAAAGAATGAATGCTGTGTGCGTGGCATGGCACGTCCCAGTTGTAAAAGTATATGGATTACTCATATGAGAAAATATGGCTGTGCCCAGACACTAACAGGATTTTGTTAAAAGAATTGTTTCCTGATTGTAGATCCATGACTATTTTGTAAATGGTTGATATTTTATCATTATAGCTGTGTGGTCAGAAACAGCTAAAGTTCCTGGGACATGTAATGAGGAAGGAGGGCTTGGAGAACCTGATACTAACAGGCCAGAGAGAGGAAAGTAGAAACAGGGGAAAACAGCGTGTAACGTACTTGACTAACCTGAGCAGGTGGATGGCAGAACGGGGGTTGCGTGGCATAACAGGAGAAAGCGTGCTCAGAGCCACCAGTGATAGGGAGACATGGAAGGCCATGATCGCCTATGTCCTGAAAAAAAAAACAAGGCACATAGAAGAAGAAGAATTAGAAAGGAGGGCTTCGAAAACCTAATATTCACGGAATGGATAGAGGCGAAGATGGAGTATGGATCAAGTGGAATAACAAAAGAAAGAGTATTATGAGCGATAAGTGATAGGGTGATGTGGAGGGCCATGATCTCCTACTTTCTGAAGGAACACAGCACATATAAGAAGAAGGTCAGAATGATTCTTTTCGACCATGGGATACGTGTTCAAATCTTACCATTGTCGATTTGTCAGAGATATGTTATCTTGTCTACGGAAGACGGTACGACATTGCTATAAAGTACCCGAAAACCAAGTCAGAGATTAAAACTGTGAGTGAAACAGTGTAAACTGAACTATTCGGAAGCCGTCGGTGGCTGTGCAAGCACAAGGTCACAAATCACAAGTCACTGTGACCGAGGGTTTGAGCGTACGGGCCTTCCTCAAAATGTTGATCACAACAAATTATGCGCTTTTTGTCAGAAAGTGTTATAATAGTTTTATCAGGATATTTGCAGTAAAAACCACAAATGAGCTTTGTGGATTTTGGAAAACAAAATTGTGCCTGAGCAGGCGTCTAAAACGAGGATTGGCGAGCTGGTTTAAAATCTGCTGGCTAGGAAGCGTTTAACCCGCCATTAATAGAATAGCATTATTTTATGTATAGACTAGCAGTATAGCCCGGTATAGTGAGGATCGAAATTTCTCCTCTGTTGTAATTGATCTAGCGAGTCAGGCTTGTCAACCATTACATCACGTTAAAGTGCCCAAAGTGGTTTACTCAACGTGTGTGGCACAAGGCAGAAATAATAAAGCATCCAGTGAGGACGAATTCATTATTCAGTCGTAATCAATCTAGCAAGACAGACTTGCATACCACTACAATACGTCGAACTGCATATGGTTGATTTATTTAACCAGCACATCAACCTTCATTAGGTCATTTAATGCTGAAAATCGTTTTTGATTTGTTTTATTTAGTTTATTGTTGGCCAGATTCATTGGGATTTTTATTAGTTTATTGTTGGCCAGATTCATTGGGATTTTTAAGGGTAGGGTCCCCAAGTCTACCCTTGTTATTTAACCCATAACTGGAGGGAAGGAACGGATTAATACCTTTCCCAAGAGTACCAGTGCTTAAGTGAATGCAGGGTATTCAACTGGAATTCGAACTTGGTTCACCGATTTCACTTTCCGAAATGATATCCACCGAAATACAACGCACATCCGTCCATAAACGCTTACAGCACCTGGTATTCCCAAGCGGTCACCCATCTAAGTACTGACCAGGCTCAACGTTGCTTAACTTCGGTGATCGAGCGAGACCCGGTGTATTCAACGTGATAGACCGTAAGCCTACTGCATATGGAATTTCTAAGCATAGATTCAATCATAATTAATCAGGTGAGACAAGCTTGTTAACCATAACACCGAGTCCGATTTCCCTCTCACCTACGCCTAAAGGTATGAACTGGCGGATACAGCAATAGTGTAGCGAAAGGCTTGTGACTTTTTCGTGGGTGGAAAATGGACTGGAAAGTAGGATCGGACAGTTCCAGCTCAGATATGGCAGCAATACCCCATTTTTCACCGGATCTGGCTCCTAGAAATGTAGAGCATAACAGGAGTCAGTGCTTTCTGGATCTGAATAAGAAGTTGACCATTTTCCAGCAACGGATCGTAAATATACGTTCCACCTGAAAGTACGTAAGTGCTTGAAAACAGACAGCGTTTAACTACATAGAAATAAACGGAGGAAGAGATAAAAGAAGATACCCATACGATGGTGAAACTAGATAGACGAATGAAGCTGTTAGTTTGAAAATCTTATAATTAGAAGAGATGTCCCGTTGAAAGCCAGCACTTTTACTGAAATGTTCATTGTCGATCAGTGCTTTTATTGCCTGTAAGTGGCTCAAGGCTACCTTAAGATTTTTAGCATCATAATCGGACGGTTTTATTGATATATTAATTCTTTTAGGCACGTGAAAATCAAAAATGTAAGCTTTGATCCTATGTGGGTATATGATAGTTTGGGTTAAATTGGTATCGGTATAAGAGCTGTATCTCTATATCATTTATTCCCCAAGATAATAAACAAATAAAAAGTACTAAAATTAATCATGCTGTCTATCAAGCATCTACGAGACCCCTTTCTGTCTTCTTATATAGAGGTTCACATGAGCCATGCTCATGTTAACCCTCTATATAAGGAGGACCGGTATAGCATGACACTTCAGCACATTTCATTGTTTTAAACAGAATATTCCCGTTTCTAAATATTTTGCTTAATATTTTAATATATTAATCCTTTTTGGAAGGCGCTTTTAATTACTATTATAGTGCACTTTCGGATTTCGGTGTCTTACATTTCATCCCATGTTAAAAATAGATACATCTCCCCACTAGTCGCCGGATTGTGGCCGGCCTTCTCAACCGGCTGCAACCCCCTTCTTCTGGGGGCAAGATCGAGACCAACAAGCACGCCAGCAACCCGTTCCACTCTCTGAAAGCTGCCATTGTGGAGACGTTTGCCGTTATGGACAAGAACATGATCGTCAAAGCGTGTGACTCATTTCGCGCCTGCCTTGAGATGGTTGTCGCCGCCGCCGGCGGTTACATTGAAAAATAATGTAGTATGTAACTCTAACTGTTGCTAAATAAACTGTCGGGTCTCTGCATGTACAACTTTTGTTTTTATTGCCTATTTCGTTTTCTTTTTTGTCAAGTGTCGGATTTTGCTGCAACGCTCTGTATTATAACATAGAACATTATCAGATTACCAATGTATATCTCAAACTATCAATTACGCAAAATATTAGGTCGGCATTCTGTATCAGAAACTGTTGATATCACGATATTCTATAAAACGAACTAACAATAAAGCAAAGCATTATTAGATTGATTTTCTACAACACGAACTATAGATATCAAGATATACTATATCACAAAGTGTCAATAACAAAATATTAGCAGATCCACAATCTGTATCATAACATATTCTTAACTTATTTATAAATGGAACTTTGTCTGTGTGTGTGTATGTGTGTGTGTGTGTCCATTACCTATAGACTCCTAAACGGCTGAACCGATTTTCTTAAAAATTTACACAGTTGTACTATAAGCGTCTGCGAGTGTTCTTAGCTAGGTTTTGTGTCAAGATACCCCCGATAAATATCGAAAATTGATAATCGAAAAAATCGGATTATAGGAGTGGTCCGACTTTAATCAAATTTGATACTCTCATAGACAAAAGACATAGGAAACGATATTCAGAAGTTTCAAGGTTGAAGTTCTTACAATAATGCAGAAAATCGATAATATATATATATATATAAAAGGCAAGATGTTTGTGTGTGTGTCTGTTTATCTGTCTGTATGTTCTTTATACAAATCCACAATTTTTATCCGATTCTCACCACACTTCACACAAATATTCTTTAGGCTGATTCTGTGCTCTAGGACTATAGATTAGTTTTAAAGCTTTCATTACACCCGAGCAACGCCGGGCTATATTGCTAGTACCTCTATACATGAACATTAAATGCATGATCAGTAACTTAATTTATATAATATAACCTTTAAAATGCTTCTTGCAGCAGAGTTTTAAATACGAATATGAAAGCAGTTTCCTCATCAAAATTCATCTCCTTTATCTTCTTCTTCTTCTGTGTGCCTTATCCGTTCAGGACGTAGGCGATCATGTCTTTCCACTTCTCCCTATCCCTGGTGGCTTTTAGTACGCTTTCTCCTGTTGCACCACGGAACCCGCGTTCTGTCATCCACCTGCTCAGGACCTTCAAATATGTTATCCACTGTTTTCCCCTGTCTCTTTTTTCTCTATCTGGCCTGTTAGTATCATGTTCCCCTAGCCCTCTTTTCTCATTGCATGTCCCAGGAACTTTAGTTGTCTGTTTCTTATACTCAGTATTAATTCCCTTTTCTGTTTCTATCCTTTCCAAAACCTCATCATTGTTCTCATACCGGCGCCATGATATCAGCAGCATTCTTCTGTAGAACTACATTTCAGTAGCTTCAAGTTTTTCCTTCATGTTTGATGATATTGTCCAGATAGATAAATCTACAATTCTTCTGTGCACTGAATATCACTCTAAATTTTGGTTTTGAGTTCAAGGTTCTCGACAAAATCCCAAGATGTGTCACTAAATGCTATCCGTCTTGACCTGGCGTTTGGCTTTCGTCACTTTTTTACCGCTATGAGGTGACTTCCATATGTTTTTTCTATACATATTTTCATAACAAATACGCTCTCTTCCTCTACAACAACTATATGAAGTTAAGCCTTCAATTAGCTTGGCAAATATGTCTAATCGTATAAACTTTGTATGATGTTAGCTTAATTGCTCTTGTAAATCTTTTCTCGCACTTCCTACCTCTTGGACTCTCTTCCCGGTTCTTTCTTCCCTGCCGCCTAAATCTTGTTTTGTTTATTTCATTTATTTGGGTTTGTGGACTCTGACATGCCCAACGAGACCCATTTTTGTTTGAGGGGCTCCTTCGACATTGAGGATAGGTTGTTCCGTATGCTGGATTCGGATATGGCTGTTTTAATATGTTATTTTTATTTTTTTTAACTCTATTTAGGTTTTGAGTTTTCAGTTCGACGATTGTTGCTCCGTCGCCGTCTATTAGAAAAAGCACATTTGAATCGGAAATACTACTACTACTACTAATAATAATAATAATATTTATTATTATTATTATTATGTCATTTTTCATCATATTTCGATTTCTGCTTTGGTCTCACTACCAACCAAGTCTGCGGGGAGACCTAAGGCAGGTCGTGACCTGTTGTTATGGCCCCATTTCATGTTTTTCTATCTTCCCTATCATCCCTAGCATTACATAGATAAAGTTTTCCTTAGTGTGTGGGCTGTACTTAATAAGACAATTTTTTGTATATCTCTTAAGCTGGGGTCTCCAGGGATTCTTTCAATGTGTTGTTTTGTTCCATTTTTTATCATTCCAAGTACACCTACTATCACTGGCACAACTCTTGTTTTCAATTTCCACATTTTTTCTATTTCAATTTCCAGGTCTTTATATTTTGACAGTTTTTCAAATTCCTTGATTGCTATGTTACAATCCGCTGGACAAGCCATATCAATTAATAGACAAGTTTTCTCCTTCTGGTTTTTAACAATAATGTCTGGCCTGTTTGCTTCAATTTTTCTGTCTGTGTAGATGGTGTAATCCCATAGAATGGTTACATCTTCTATTTCTGTAACCGGTGCTGGGTGATGTTCATACCAGTGTTTGTTTACAGATTTTCCATAATGTTTGCACATTGCCCAATGTAAATATTGTCCAACTCTATCGTGGCGATTTTTATATTCATTTGGAGCAAGCACAGAACAGCCTGAGATTAGGTGGTCTATTGTTTCTTGGTGTTTATCACAAAACCTGCATTTTGGATCCATATTATTATTATTATTATTATTATTATTATTATTATTATTATTATTGTTGTTGCATAAAACTCAAGAGAGGGATCGAAACAAAAAATATACAAGTTAAAAACATTTAAAATGATCATTTTCAGAAATGAATTCCTGTTTAACTAAAAGTGTCAATTTTTTTTCACTCATACAATCATCAGACAATCGACAGAGGTTATTTGTGATAATAGACAGTTTATTTGGAGTCATATCTGGTCCGGTGCCCGTGCTGTTTGTTTCAGTATTCTTGACAGGCTCCAAAGGAGAATCTGTAATGTGATTGGTAATATAATTGGTCCAGCTCGACTCTAGCCACTTTCTCACCGGTGAAATGTGGCTTCCCTCTGTCTCTTCTATAAACATTTTCATAGCTTCTGCTCTGACGAATTTGGGACACTGGTGCCCCCTCCACAATCATTTACTCGGGCAACCAGACTATCATAAAGTTTCCATCTTTTTTACAGTTAGATGAACCAAATGCAGGCGACGATTCTTCCCCATCAGCTTCTTTTCTCGCGATTCCGGCCTGTGGAACTCCCTTCCATATCCTTGCTTTCCTGACGGCTACAACCTCCAGGAATTTAAATGAAAAGTCAATTCCCATTTCTTAACAACTTAACCCTAGTCCTTTCCATATCACCCCGTGTATCTTGTTCTTTTTCTTTCTTTCTATTTTCGCAAATGTCTTCACTTCTGTGTTGACACCCTTCTCTTGCCCTTTCTTTTTAGCACCCTGTAGTTGGTTCGTCTCCTGTCTAAAACTTTAACTCTCTTATGTAGCCCCCTGCACACCAGTGGCGGTACCGCTTTGCTTGGGGTGAAATGATTAAAAAATACCCATTTATACAATTCATATTTATATCGCATTGTGAAGATTTTTTTTCAGTGTGCCTTTGTAGCATAATCCCTGAGGAGTCACTTCCTCTGAACTATTATTCAAAGTACACACACACACACACACACACACACATATATATATATATATATATATATTGTTAAATATAAGAGACAATGAATGTCTATTATGTTTAATCTTGAGCCGTTCTAAACGTCGTATTTTGGCTTTAATTTCAGTTGAAAATAAATAAAAAATTCTCCAACATTTGAATAATGTTTTATTAATCTGGTTCTAAGCTTTCGGCTCACATGACCCATCTCCAAAGAGGTTATTAAGACTGTAATACAATAACATTCACCATCACCGACGATTTTATTTTCTGTTGACATAATACTCCGCTAGGCAACGGCAATAGTTACCAAAAATAACAAACGCAGTTCTCAAATTTGCAATGCAGATCTTAAACAGTGATTCAACATAATAGACATTCATTGTCTCTTATATTTAACAGTATATGTGTAGAAAATTATTTGCTGCCTCAATACACTATATATATATATATATATATATATATATATATATATATATAATGACCGAGTAAAATTTAAAAGAATGATTAAACAGTTTTGGATGGAAGACAAATAGGATACATTAATAAAAAAAAATCGATGATTTATTGTTTATTGTCTTCTTTCAACAAAACGCTGGAAAAAAGTTAAAGTGAATAAAATCATTTTGGTTTAGACAACGTTGATAATTTATGGCCAACGCCCAACTTTGCGAACAGGAACAATCGGTTGTAAATATAGAATCTATTATGAGAATCATATTGCAACTGTTTGGATGACAAAAGAATCCATAGTGAAGTTTCATACAATACAAATATAGTGTCGATTGCTGCTTGAAAATAAAATCAACGCTATATTTTTTTTCATCCATTTAACAAAGACATTCTCTCCTACTCTCATCTGATTATAATTGTTGCTTTGTGTCTAACAAGCAATATTGATCAGCTGTGCATAAGGATTTCCTAAAAGGAATCACTTCAAATTGATTCATGGCATCTGAACATGGCTTTTGAAATTACCAATTATGGAGATGCATTTGAAATAACAAAATTTTTATGAATATTTCTTTACACCGTAAAATGGTATCGAAAATAGCATAAGATTTTTTTCCTAATTTCATCATATTGAAAACTTATGCAGAAAAATACTTTTACAGATATACATATATTTATATTCTAAATGTGCCACAATATAATATATAACAATATATAAATAATAATATCCAATACAATAAAATAGTATGTAAATTATATATTTCACTGCTTGGAGAATTTAATATTCACAGGGCAAATAGAGAAAGAGAAGCGTAGGATGAAACAGCGCATGACATATGAAATAGGCTTAAGGAAAATGGTTGCAGAGCAGGGTTTGGGAAAACAACATGACAAATACATAAGATACAGGAAGATGTGGAGGGTAATCATCGCCTACGCCCTGAAAGGAAACGGCACAGAAAAGAAGAAGAAAATATAATTATATAGAAATAACAATATAGAATTATATATTAATCCACATGCAAACCTGTTTCGCTGTATCACAGTTCATCAGTGTGGCCAGACTTCCACTTGCTTCCACCTAAGATCGATACACGATCGATTTGGTGTCCTTCAGAGTCCCTACTCCCTAAGTCATAGGCGCATGGAATGAGCGAAGGGATATCTTTAGCGTGTTATATATATGATGTGGTGTATACACACGCCAGTCACCTGGATAACTCAGTTCAATTCTGAAGAGTATATATATATATATATATATATATATATATATATATATATATATATATATAAAAGAAGAAAAATGAAGGCAGACACGTTATTTAATGGAAAATCGGAAGTGTAGGCCTATTTCAGGCGAAACATCATCAGCTTCCGTCTTTATTTTACAAAGGATTTTACACGATTTGTGTAAAATCCTTTGTAAAATAAAGACGGAAGCTGATGATGTTTCGCCTGAAATAGGCCTACACTTCCGATTTTCCATTAAATAACGTGTCGGCCTTCATTTTTTTTTATACTTGCTCTATATGTATTTATATACATATATACTTAGAGCTCTCTCGTAGAGAGTTATCCTACCACTGTATGTACAGGATACTCCTTTGGATTCTTCTCTATCTCCACCGCATGCTTATATATATATATATATATATATATATATATATCATTATTATTATTGTTTGTTTTTACTTCTGTTATGTTGTGCCTCTAAAATTTTTAGGCGTCTGTCTGTGTGTTGATCAGTAATTTTAGCATTGTCTATAATAATTTCACGAATGTCAGAAGGCTGAAGGGAAACCGTATGTGACTTAAGATGTTGTGTAATGGCAACATATATATATATATATATATATATATATATATATATATATATAGTCAACCGCAGGCAGATCTCTCTCTCTCTCTCTCTCTATATATATATATATATAGGTACAAAGATTTTGTGATTTTAACTGAGCAGGTTCATTCTGATATTTGTGAGGCCACTGTTATGATGTTCTCACTCGTCATGTAAAAATCAAGTGATAAAAGCATTACTTGCACCCCGATATCGAGCATTATTACGATAAAAAACGAGGTTGCCAGAACAGATGTTATTAGTAAGATTAGTGAAAAGTAACAAAATGACTCTAAACAATATTGCAATTCAATACCATATACATAGTCATTCGCAGACAGTCCTGTTTTGCTGCATCTCATTTTGACTGCTCATTAGTAAGATTAGATATTCAAATGCTTCGAGCCAGGATTGAAACCCGACCGAATTGAATCAGCAATTCTACTTCTAAGCTATGGGCGCTTAGTGAAGGAAAGCCGATGCTATATATATATATATATATATATATATATATTAATGCAGGTTTCATTGAATAATATAGACAAGTTTTGTCTATTAATTTTGTGTAGGATCCGTTCATACCGTCTGATATACTTGATGGTGATGTCGTTGAAAGACAACAAAAAATCACAGTAATTGTTGATTTTTTTATCGGGTCTAAGCTTTCGGCTCACATAAACCATTATCGGATGGCTGAAGACAGTGACAAAATAGTGGCGTTGTGGTCCCTGGTCTGATTACAGGCATTTGAGTACGTTAGTGGAAATATCAAAATTGAATGGATTCAAACCAGGTTTAAATTGTTTAATGTAGATTGCTTCGAGGATTTTTAGTTTCTGTTTATTATTTTCTTGTTTAAGTATGTACGTGTTATCAACAAGCGTTTTTCTCAGAAGTGATATATATATATATATATATATATATATATATATATAAATTAAAAGAAAAATTAGTGGGGAAATGTCATATTAACGTATGCATTATATATATATATATATATATATATATATATATATATATATATAGCCGAGCTCGAATTTCTGTTGAATTCGTTACATTCACTTACGCGACAATACCTTTGAGAACGGTAACAATCCATCATTTCTTCCAGCTATGGGTTAAATAGCAGAAGAAATTGAGTGTTTTAGCCTTGTTTAGCAACCAGTCTAACGCCGAAAGTAACTGCAACCTACTGCGTGAAAATCTTCTGCCCACTCATGTCATGTCTCGTTCAAGGCATGATTGCCCAGGTGTCTATCACTTATGGTACTTAACCGAATTCTTGACGGCATGGTTAGATGCATATGAGGTTTACGTAATTTTCATGTTGAATCTGGGTAAATGGACTTTTATATTTCTTATCGATGTTCCGATGTGTCCTTAGTTTAGTCTCTCCAGTTAATTTGGAAGTTTTATTTTTCTTGTGTAATACTTCTTTTTCCCTCCTTATATTCTGTGGCTCACACCTGAACGAAATCCCTGTACAAATACGTTCACAGGCTTCTGTTATTGATTACCTATTGAGGCTTAAACGTACGGCACTGAGGCGTGGTAATCAGTCATTCGAAATGGCGTATCATCTGGACAAATGAAAAAACGAAAAACAAAACATAAACGAAGAAACGTCAACATCTTTAGTGTCTCTTTTTTGTTTTTACGTTTATTGCTTTTTACATTTATTGCTTTCTTTCTTATAATCAACTAGCAGTATAGCCCGGCGTTGCTCGGGTGTAATGAAAGCTTTAAAACTAATCCATGGTCCTGGAGCTCAGACTCTTTGGACGTTGGCACGAAAGACTAAAAAGCAATAGTTGTTTCCAGTTAAAGCGAAACCGTAGACTGAAAGAAAAATGAATAGATGTAAGTCAAACATTCCTTATATTCCTTTATTTTGCCACTAGCAGTATAGTCCGTCGTTGCTCGGGTGTAATGAAAGCTTTAAAACTAATCCATGGTCATGGAGCCCAGACTTAGCCTAAAGAATATTTGTGTGAAGCTTGGCGAGAATCGGATAAAAATTGTGGATGTGTATAAAGGACATACAGGAAGATAAACAGACACACACACAAACATCTTGCCTTTTATATATATATATAATCGATTTTCTGCACTATTGTAAGAACTGCAACCTTGAAACTTCTGAATATACTTTCTTATGTCTTTGTCTATGACTGTGTCAAATTTGATTAAAATCGGACCACTCCTTCTATAACCCGATGTTTCGATTATTGATTTTCAATATTTATAGTGGGTACCTCGACACAAACCTAGCTAAGAACACTCGTATATGCTTATAGTAAAACTGTGTAAATTTTCAAGAAAATCGGTTCATCCGTTTCGGAGTCTATAGGTAACGGACACACACACAGACACACACACACACAGTTCCATTTATAAATAAGTTTAGATCGCTTTTCTACTCTGTACTACCACGATTTGGTTTAGCTTCTTTTTTCCATATTCTGTCTTGTGTGCATAGTCATTGTATAACGGCAGCTTCTTACTCTCTTATGTACTACGTTCATTTAGGCCGTGGACGTTTTTCGGCACCCCTCAATTCCCTGTCCTTTGTAGGACTTCTACTTTTTTTTGCTATCTCTTCTAAAACTAGTTCTGAAAAAAAATTATTAATTTATTTCTTCTTCTTCTTCTTCTTCTTCTTCTTCTTCTTCTTCTTCTTCTTCTTCTTCTTCTTTATGTATGTTTAATAGATAGATATAACATCTACACCTCATATATATATATATATATATATATATATATATTATTGTAGTGGATCCTTGTTTAGAAAAGCCCACAATATAATAATAACAAAAACAGATATGAGAGGAAATTTTTAAGTATATTGAATAAACGATATGCAGCCTGTAGTAGATTCAGGAATACTTGTTAGTAGGAGTCAAATACATACAAGAAGCAAGTCAGCGTCGTAAATCTATATTCGTGCTGACCAACGAGCGGCGATTCAACTGCTCTGACAAACATCAACTCTAACAACAACAACCAAAACAGACAACTACAACAACCCGTTCTCTGTCGGCAGGATTATTTGTATACAGTAGAAGAGTCCATAGAGTGTGTAAATAGGGGTGGCTCCCCAACAATTATATATATATATATAGTATATGGGTAGGTCTTGAAGGCTATCACAATGCGTTTAGTAAAATAAAGGAAGGTAAAGAAGGTGTTGAATTTATTGAAAGGCACTGTTCACGAGTCGACGGACGTGAGAGCAATCTCTTCTGCCATTCTGAAGATGATATTTTAATCTAGAAATATTAATGAATAATAAATAGGTAATAAATAAAATCTTCTTTACCTTCCTTGATTTTACTAAATGCATTGTCATAGCTTTTAAGACCTACCAATGTACCCAATATACACAATGTTTCAAGCAAATTACAAAACTCCTATATATATATATATATATATATATATATATATATATATAAATTAAAATAGTATTAATTCAAAGATGTTGGATGATCATTTCGATATGAAAATACCCACGGGGGATAACACATCACCTCAGCAACAGAAAAATCCTTTCAGAAACTGGTGAAAAATCAGTCTAATTTTCCTTTTTAAATAGATTTGCAAAGAAATTCAAAAAAGAAAAAGAAAAAGAAAAAGATAAAACAAAATAAAATCAAATAAACAAGAAAAGAAAAAATTGACATCGTCTGGGTTCACAAAAAAGGAAAGAGAATTGTAACTTAAAAAGAACGGACGGCGTGTTGAATTGATATAAGGTTAAGCAAAACGGAAAAAAGGTAGGAGATAAGAGAGATAAAGGAAGGCAGGGGAAAAAGAAAAGAAAAGAAAGAAAATTTTTTTTATATATTACAGACGCTGGACATATTCAAAAACTTAACTTCCCAAAAAACGTTGAAGTATTAGAAAAAGGCCTTTACTTAAAAAGGCATAATTATTTTTAAAGGGAATAAAAAGGATTTAAAATAAATTTAATAAAAAAATTAGGTCATTTGATTTAAACTAAATAAAGACACCGCTAGGTATAAAAAAAAAAATCATTTACAATTATACATATAGAAGTACACACATACATACATACACATACACACACACAATTCTTCAATTATGAATACATATATACATACATACACATACACACACACATACATTCAATTCCATACACACTTATATACGTATATACACATATATGCGCCTACACACATATATATGTACACACATATACAAAAAATCTACACACACAATATATATGTACACACACATATGTATACATATACATACACACAAACACACACATATATATGTACATTATACATATGCACACACACATACATATAAAATATAAAAATTTAATGAATATTATAAAAAGAGCATTTAAAAAGCTAAAAAAAATTACACACATAAATATAAATATACACACCTACATATATACATATATACACACATATATACAAATATGCACATACACACACAAACATACACATATACATAAAAATTATAAAAAGAAAAATTAAAAATTAAAAATTAAAAATTAAAAATTTAAAAATTCAAAAATTCAAAAATTCAAAATTTAAAAATTTAAATTTAAAAATTAAAAATTTAAAATCCGCCCTATGACGGCACTTATTAATGAATTCCTTTCTAAGATTCAAAAGTAAGTCCTGATGAGGATACTTTAAAATCAGAATCTTCTCCAATAAACATAGACGGCACCTATCACGACAATTTTTAGGGGTACAGGCTGAGCCTATTAATTTCCAGCTGATTATAGGGTCCTGCCCTTCCTCCTTCATTTTCCAGAATCTACGTGATAGTGCCGTCTGGAATCTTTGGCTAGGGTTCGAAAACGAGTACTTGTGGTTGTAAAGTCTCTGTTTGAAAGGGCCCGCGGACATACCAATATAAGTCCGGTAATTGTCTTTGTTGTTAGATAGAGAAATACGGGTTTCATAAATTACTTGGGTGGATTTATATTTGCCCTGCACCGGGCAGGTATCCACAGAATTACAATTTTTTTTCTTTTATACGAATTTCTCTTGTTAGAACAATCCCTATTTCTGTTTTTAATATATATATATATATATATATATATATATATATATATATATATCTTCATCATTTATTAGATTCTGTCTGTTGAAATAACTGATGATATTGAATCTTCATGGAATTCATTACGCGACGTAATTCACACATCTGCATTGGAAGTTCTGGGCTTACCTATTCGTAAGAATCAGGACTGGTTTGATGATCAAAATGTTGAGGCACAGGATTTGATCAACAAGATTTGATCCCAAGGCTCACAAAATCTGGATTGAGGATAAGAACTCCACATTAAAGAAGAAAGAGTACAATGCATGCAAAAGCAAGGTCCAGAAAACACTACGGCAGATGAAAGAGGCATGATGGTCGTCACATGCCAAATCAGTGCAAGAAGCCTTTGATAGGAAGGACTCGAAAGCCTTTTATGAAGGTATTAAGAAAGGTTTTGGGCCACACGAATCTGGTGTTTCTCCCGTATTTGCAAGTGATGGCACATTGCTGACTGACAGAGCAGATATTTTGAATCGCTGGAAGGAGTATTTTGAAACAATCGCTGGAAGGAGTATTTTGAAACAATCGCTGGAAGGAGCATTCTAAACAATGCTTCTACAACTGACGAAGAAATAATTTCATTTATCACTGAGCGACCTAAAATTCCTGAACTCTCTTTCCTTCCAGCAATACATGAGGTTTTTGTTGCTATCAAGCAAATTTCTTCAGGCAAACAATCTGGGAAAGACGCCTTACCTCCTGAGGATTTTAAGTACGGTGGTCAGAAACTGGTGAAGAAGTTGCATAGTCTGTTTGTGAAGATCTGGCTAACTAAAAATGTACCTCAGTATTTCAAAGATGCACTAATTCAACACCTGTATAAAAACAAGGGCAATAGGAACATCTGTGACAACCATCGTGGCATCTCACTTTTATCAATTGCTCGGAAGATCTTGGCAAGGCTTATTCTCAACAGAATAATCAAACACCTTGTTGACGATATCTACTCCGAATCTCAGTGCAGTTTCCGTGCTGGTCGATGTACAGTCGATATGATCTTTCCCCTCCGCCAGGTTGCTGAGAAAGTCCGAGAGAACATCGAGGAGCTGTATATGGTTTTCATTGACCTTACAAAGGCCTTTGACACAGTTAACCGTGCAGCTCTCTGGAAGGTTTTGAAAAAGCTGGAAATACCCGACAACATGTTGAATGTAATCATGCCTTTTCATGATGGAATGAAGGTATTTGTTGTTTCAAATGGGGAGTCTTCAGAACCTTTAAATGTGACAAATGGTACCAAAAAAGGGTTGTGTAATGGCACCTGTGCTGTTTGCTTTGTTCTTTTCAGTTATGCTGAAGTATGCTTTTGCTGATATTGGTACAGGCGTAGGATTCAAATTCAGAACAAGTGGTGGTCTCTTCAACCAGCAGCGATTCAAAGCTAAGACCCTCATTCGACAAACTATCATTAGGGATCTTCTGTTTGCAGATGACGCTGCACTCTATGCAACCTCTCAAGAGGAAGCGCAACTGCTTGTAGATAGGTTTTTCGCTGCTTGCAAGGCTTTTGGTCTGACAATCAGCATCAAGAAAACAGAGCTGATTCACCAACCTCGCCCCACACCAAAGCAAGTTCTGGGTGTAAAGCAGCGGCCACCAGTACACAGCTTTCCCGATATACCAATCCGATTAGATGAAAAAGATCTGAAATATGTGAAAAACTTTACCTATCTTGGAAGTAAGGCTAATTGGAATGCTTCTCTTGATGATGAAATCATTAATCGAATTGCTAAAGCAACTAGTACTTTTGGGAAACTGCGCCATCGGTTATGGGATGATAGGGGGATTAGCCTAAGGACTAAAGTACTTGTGAATAAAGCATGTGTGCTAACGACGCTGCTTTTTGGATCGGAATCATGGACAGTCTATCATAATCACATCCAGAAGCTTGATGTCTTCCACAAAAAATGCTTTTGAACAATTTGTGGTCTCACCCTAGGCAATCGGATGCCTAATGCGGACCTGCTCACGCGCTGCGGTATTAGCGAAATTGAAAGCTTTTTGATGCAATCACAGCTGCGTTGGGCAGGACATGTCTTACATATGGAAGATGACCAGATACCAAAGCAAGTGTTGTACGGTGAGCTCAGCAGTGGACGGCGGAATGTGGGTAGACCTCTGCTTCGCTTTAAGGATAAGCTGAAAATGAATTTGACATGTACAAACATCCCTCACCGTGATTTTGAACGAATTGACTCTCAACGAAATGAATGGAGATCTGCCTGCCAGAGGGGCATCAAGCAGTTCTCTGAGACTGAGATTGACCAACTGCGCGTAAGACGTGAGAGAACCAAAGCATCTGCAGGTGTCCCAGCCGATCTTCCTTCTTGCCACCATTGTGGGCTTATTTGCAAGTCTCTTGCAGGACTCAAATGCCATTTACGATTGAGTAAGTGCAGGCATGCTACGTCGAATTGAACAGTTGTCTAGACCTCATACGTCAAAATCGACGGGAGATTCCACCATATATATATATATATATATATATATATATATATATATGTATTGTGTGTATTTTGGCAGCATTTTTTCATTAATGCAGGTTTCATTGAATAATATAGACAAGTTTTGTCTATTAATTTTGTGTAGAATCCGTTCATACCGTCTGATATACTTGATGGTGATGTCGTTAAAAGACAACAAAAAATCACAGTATTTGTTGAATTTTTTATCGGGTCTAAGCTTTCGGCTCATATAAGCCATTATCAAAGAGTAAATATTAACACACAGTAAACATAGAACATTTAAGCTATTAACAATAAAGATAATTGAATTGAAAATATAAGTCCATCCCTACCGTGGCGGATGGCCGAAGACAGTGACAAAATAGTGGTGTTGTGGTCCCTGGTCTGATTACAGACATTTGAGTACGTTATTGGAAATATCGAAATTGATTGTATTCAAACCAGGTTTAAATTGTTTAATGTAGAGTGCTTCGAGGATTTTTAGTTTCTGCTTATTATTTTCTTGTTTGAGTATGTACGTGTTATCAACAAGCGTTTTTCTCAGAAGTGTGTGTTGATAACCGTGTTGTTCTAAATGACGGAATATATTTGAATTTTTATTTAAGTGCAACGTCAGACGCCGTGAGAGCGAATTTGTGGTGTGGCCGATGTAGATATTATTGAGGTTGTTAGAGATACATTCTCTAAATGGACATATGAATTTATATACTACATTGGTTTTTTGCAAATCACTAACGGTGGGGGAAGAGTCGTTGCGGACAAATGAATTAGATGTAGTAGATTTAGTGTAATATATAATGAACTTAATTCTTTTGTTAGAGTCTGTCTGAGAAATATTAGTATTTATGAATTTTTTTAGGATGTTTTCATCTAGTTGGTAGTTGGAGTGCATCTGGCTACGGTATAACAACCTCTCTAACAACCTCAATAATATCTACATCGGCCACACCACAAATTCGCTCTCACGGCGTCTGACGTTGCACTTAAATAAAAATTCAAATATATTCCGTCATTTAGAACAACACGGTTATCAACGCACACTTCTGAGAAAAACGCTTGTTGATAACACGTACATACTCAAACAAGAAAATAATAAGCAGAAACTAAAAATCCTCGAAGCACTCTACATTAAACAATTTAAACCTGGTTTGAATACAATCAATTTCGATATTTCCAATAACGTACTCAAATGTCTGTAATCAGACCAGGGACCACAACACCACTATTTTGTCACTGTCTTCGGCCATCCGCCACGGTAGGGATGGACTTATATTTTCAATTCAATTATCTTTATTGTTAATAGCTTAAATGTTCTATGTTTACTGTGTGTTAATATTTACTCTTTGATAATGGCTTATATGAGCCGAAAGCTTAGACCCGATAAAAAATTCAACAAATACTGTGATTTTTTGTTGTCTTTTAACGACATCACCATCAAGTATATCAGACGGTATGAACGGATCCTACACAAAATTAATAGACAAAACTTGTCTATATTATTCAATGAAACCTGCATTAATATATATATATATATATATATATATATATATATATATATATATATATATATATATCCAAATGAATAAAGAACAAAGTAAATATATGCAACGTTGAAAATATTAATTTAAAACTTTGCTCAATATAAAAATAGAGCAATGAATATTTATTATAAATTATAATTTGGAACATGCACAAAATACAATCTACTACAACATTGTACATTTTGTTTCGACATTTAAAAAACAATGTCTCATCTGGTAGTTAATAATGATGGTAACCATGTTTTTTTAACAGTTTTTTTTGTCGTAAAGTGCTCGAAATCAAGATAAGAATAGAGAGTCAATAGGATTGATGGGAAGAATGTTTTAACTGCTAAGGGGCTTTTCGAAAATGAAGAATTGAAGAAAGCCCTGAAGATTGAGGACATCATAATTGTGCCTTCACAAAATTTCAAAATCGACATGGGGTTTTATAAACAGTAGCCTTTTACGGCTTTATGTAACGTTCTTTGGTTACGAACTGAACGCCCTCGGCTGCTGGTGGTTGTTTACATTCGGTAAATAAAACGGTATAAGATTTGCCGTTCTCTGCCGTGCAGCGATAGCTTAGGGGTAAAATCTTCGATTGATGACAAATTAACCGAGTTTCAATCCTGGTTTAAAGCAAACGGTCGTCTAGCTGCACTGATAAGTTTCGATACAGCTAAAGAGGCCTGTATGCGAATGATTATATATAATAGCTGTCTTGTTTGCTTTAATGACTAGACAATCCATGTTGCCGATACCTGTTCAGGCACACGTATGTTTAATCAGCACACACACACACACACACACACACACACACACACACACACACACACACACACACACACACACAGGCCAAAAGATGTTTATATTCTAAATGTTATGAACGGGGGATGCGCGTTGTGGTGCAGTGAATATCTGCTCAAAACGGAAAATCGGGGAACCGAGTTCGAATTCCAGTTGAATTCGTTGCATTCACTTACACGCAAATACCCTTGAGAAGGGTATTAATCCGTCTCTTCCTCCCTGTTATGGGTTAAATAACAGGGCAGACTGGGTTCTATAGCCTTGGTTGGCAACCAGTCTCCCATAGAAAGCAATGGCATCTAGTGCAGGATAATCTGCCCAGTCAGTCATGTCTCTTTCGAGATATAATCGCCAAAGCGTGTATCACGCATGGCGCTCAAACATTAATTCCCGATGATTTTTGATTTAGCAGAAGCAGGGACAGTTTAAAAAATGTTACGTAATTAGGTAATTTCACGCACAAGGTTTGGGTCGATATGGTTTCCATGCGTTCTGGTTGGAACTTGGCTGATTACTGAGATTCTTCCCTCTCTAACTAGGCAACTCTCATTCAAATTTCACTGTGGTCGATTTGTACCAGGAACCGTGATTTTTTTTAATGTTCTTGTTCTAGTTAGACGATCCAGTCTGTATATCATTTATTTTAAGATTACATATTCAATTATATTCACTCATACAATTGTACATTGACAATTAATTTTTATTGTGTACAACAAATACAAAAGCGCTTAAATTTTATTGTACCATTAAATAAGTCCATCATTTACTACACAGGGGTATTATACTAAATAATTTATCTATATTATGATGTTTGTTGGTTGGTTGTTTTGTTTTTATGGCATATCAACCTCCGCGGGTCATTTATTGCTGGTAATACCTTTTTTCTTTCAACTATTGTTATTTTTATATAAGTTTTTGTGTCATGTAATACTTTTTCTTTTTCGAATATCAAGATTCATTGGGATTTCTTTTAAGTGCAGGGTCCCCAAGTGCTACCCTTGTTATTTAACCCATAACTCGGGGGAAGAGACGGATTAGTATCTTTCCCACAGGAACCAAAGCTTAAGTGAATGCAGGGTATTCAACTGGAATTCGAATTCGGCTCACCATTTTCTATTTCCGAGCCGATATCCACTGCACAACAACGCACATTCGTCACTAAATGCTTACAGCACCTGGTATTCCCAAGAGGTCACCCATTTAAGTACTGACCAGGCTCAACGCTGCTTAACTTCGGTGATGAGCGAAAACCGGTGTATTCAATGTGCTATGACCGTAAGCAATACTACGATGTAATATTTTATGCAGTGCAGCAATTATTGTGTAATTTTTCATAAACAATGTAAATTTAAAAAAATTTCTTATAATTTGTGTTTAGCAGTATTATGTTGTTTTGTACACTTTTATCTATTTTTAAGTTTTATTAATTATGGTTTAACAAATGTTATTCATAGAGTAGTCATTTTTGTAATATTTTAAAAGTCTATACACAGTTTTTCACATCAAATACCCCTCACGCTTTGAGAAACATTTCTGCGCAAGTCTCTTTGAGTATTAATTTCTTGAAATGAATTTCTTATGTAATTTTTAAAATAACTAACACTTCTTGGTTTTTGACTGTCATTGAGTACTTCTCAAAAGAAGAAATCCCTTAAGCTCAAGTCAGGTGAACGTGCTGGCCAATCAATTAGACCTCTTCGGCCAATCAATTAGACCTCTTTTCTCAGAAAATGTTTGATCAAGATACTCACGGACTGCTCTTAAATAAGGTGGAGGGTCTGCATCATGCTGGAAACAATGAACACCATTGTATAAATATACCCAATACACAAACCTATTGAACGCTACCTTGGTTTCAACCTTTCGGTATCTTCAGTTGTTTTATGTTGACTGATCATCCAACGCTTTATCGAACGCATGACGGGAACTTTCAGAACGCGCAAACGGAAGTTTGAAATAAGGGACAAGCTAGTCAGAACTTGTGATCATTTTCATCCGGGTTTGTACGATCCTAAAATATATTTTCTGGTATATTTACATACAGACATCACTTCGGACTTTTCATTTAACAACCTTACTCGATCTGGAAATTATGTTATGGCTTAATTCTATTCTTGGCACAATCTGCAGACATCATCACAGTTGCAAGGTCTGGTCTTTTTAATATGCTTTCTTTTAATTTGATTCTGACTAATAACTGCTTATATATATATATATATATATATATATATATATATATATATATACAGTTAAAGACAACCAACAGTTTTACAATTCCGAGTACTCTGTCATTTACTTTTTTGTTTTTTTAAAATAGTGCTCAATACAACAAATATTTTAAAGCATATTATAATTAAATTTATTTTTTAATTAAAGTTAATATAGTTTATATTGCGACACGCATCGTAAAAGCTGGGGTTTAATGTGCTAAATATTGACATCATAAATTAGATTCATAGCTGCTACCAATTTTTGATCATTTAGATATTAAAAATAATAAAAATTAATAATTAAATAGATATTAAAAATTATGATATTAAGAATTGTATTAAAATAATATAATAGATTTTCTAAAAATAATAAAATGAATTTTAAAGTTTTTAATAAATAAATAGATATGAATTTTTTTTTTACAAATTAAGAGTTTTAGGAAAAATTAGAATAATATGCACTCTGAATTGAAATAAAAATTGTATAATTACACATAAAGGTCCCTTTAAGTCAGATCAAGAATATAAAATGTTTTCTTTCTTTCTTTGTTGTTTTAGAAAAAGAAGGGATACAGAGAAAACTAAGAGAATAATTTTGTAACAATACTGGATACATCAACAGAAATGGAGTCTTGACAGGGGTTTTATAGACTGACACTCTTGCCGTTAAGTCTGAAAGAAGAAATCATGTGTTCTCCAAAAATATAACCTTTTTTTCATATTTAAAGTAGATCATTATTCTGATTAGTTAAATTGAACACACGCATAATATTTTGTCTTTCCACATCCATAAATAACAAACGTTTTGTTTCTTATATTACAATGAAAATCATTTTCACAACAATGATGTAACATTGCCTGATGATGAGGTAAAAATCTCGAAACACAGAAACGACAGTGTCGCAAAGCAAACTATATTAATTTTAATTAAAAAACAAATTTAATTATAGATATATATATATTGAAAAATGTTTCTGATCAGAGTACAATTAAACAACATTTCTCAGAAAAAACGTAACCATGTAGGTAATATCAGACAGATTTTAGTCAACAGTACAATAATCCTCACTCATATACACAGTAAAAAGAACCTTCAGATATTGGAGGCCATCTACATTAAATCCAAACAACCCACGCTTAATAAAATCACGTTTAAATCTGGTCGTAGCACATTACATTGCATTTGAATACATGGTTCTGTTGTCATTTCGAGCTCTCACGCGGTGTGACGTCATAGAACCGCATTATAAATTTGCGAAATGTGTTTACTAGTTTTGGTAACTGTTGCCGTTGCTTAGCGGAGTTTTATGTCAACACAAGATAAAATCGTTGCTGATGGTGGATGTTTTTGTGTTAACGTCCTTGTAACCTCTTTGAAGATGGCTCATGTGAGCCGAAAGCTTAGAACCCACTTAATAAAATATTATTCAAATTTTGTTGAATTTTTGTCTTTATTTACAACAGAAATTAAAGCCAAAATACGATGTTTAGAACGGCTCATGATTAAATATAATAGACATTCATTGTTTCTTATATTTAACAGTATAGGTTTAGAAAATTATCTGCTGCCTTGATACACTATATATATATATATATATATATATATATATATATAGGCTGATTAAAAGGTAATTCCCTATTTTATGTATGATGGACTAACTATAATTTTTATAAGGCAGGCGAATATATAATACATAAAATATAGAGTTACTTTTCAATCACCCTGTATAAATATAATCATACATATGTAAATGAATATCTTCATATTAGCATCTATCTATCTATCTATCTATCTATCTATCTATCTATATAAAATTTCGTTTCGTATTTTTTTCCAAAACCTGTTTATTTTTATATGTACACGCTGAAGTATATATTTCCTTCTTGCATATTTAACTGACGCTATTACCTGGAGGCTTGTCTTTACGACGTCATGATTCATGAGAACATCATTAATAATAAGAAAAGGCTAAAAGCAACAGTGAACAATTTCCTGTCATCCTTTCCGCATTTCATGTTCTCTCCTCTTCTAAAGCAAACCAACATCAATAATTCACCACGAATTTCTTATAATTTCTCATCCATCGAATGTGTTCCTCGTTCCTTTAAGCCTCACTACATCTATTTCGAATTCTTCTTGGAAAATAACCAAATTTGTTTCAGTCACAATAAGAAATTTAAAAATAATACGAATATACAGGGAGAAACATTTTACAGCAAACCCCAGTTAGAATTGAAACCACTGTAACAGCCAAATATTAGGGCAGTTTTATTTCTCAGTTTTTAGAAAAAATCATTATTACACTAAACGTAAAAGATGGGGTCTAATATGTTAAATATTGACATCATAAATTAGATTCATAGCTGCTACCAATTTTTGAACGTTTAGTTTTATAAATCATCCGAAAAAAGGTACTTCTTCATGCGTTGTGTCCTCTTCAGGACGTAGGCGATCATGGACTTCCACATGGCTCCGTCTCTTGTCGCTCTCAATATTTTTTCTCTTAGTATCTCTTCTAAGCCCCGCTCTCTCAACCATTTGCTCAAACCTAACAAGTACGTATCGAGTTACTTTCTCCTGTCTCTCCTTCCATTTATCCTACCTGTGAGTATCAAGTTCTCCAAGCCCTCCCTCCTTATTACGTGTCTCATGAACCTTATTTGTCTCTTCCTGATATTTATTTTCAGTTTTCTTCTTGTTTGCATCCTTTCCAATACCTTATCGTTGCACACGTGCTCTGTCCATGATATCCTCAGCATCCTTCTGTAAAACTACATTTCTGCTGCCCCAAGCCGATCCTTTATTTTTGATGAAATCGTCCAGCATTCACTTCCATACAGAAGGAAATATATCCCATAGCAATCCAGCACTCTTTTCTTTGTTTCGAATGATATTTTCCTCTCTTTCAGTAATCTGGTTAGCTTCTTTGGCCATGCTAATGTGTCTTTGGATCTCCGTGTCTCATTTTCCCTCTTCTGTCAAAACACTTCGCAGGTATTTGAAATTTTTTTACTTGTTTTTTTTTTTAGATTCTCTAACTTGCAGTTGGCATATTGGTCTCCTCTTTTTGCTGATGACTATACATTCAGTTTTCTTGAGGTTTATGCTAGGTCTTATCTTTTCATTTTCTTTTGCTAACTTCTGTAGAAGGTCCTGCATTTTCCTTTCCGTGTCTGCTATCAGCACTGTGTCATACTGATTGAATTTGTGGCCGGCAATGATGAATCTTGGCAAGGCTTTTATTTCTCTCATAATTACTTCGATGTACAGTACAGACATAGAATTTTCCGCAAGTTTTTGCTTACAAACTGACTTCAACAGTTTATATTACTTACATTGTTCGAACTGTTGTCCTCAACTTTATTGCCCTGTTTACGACATTTCAGCTGTTGTACGCTACGGCGTTCTTCAGGTGTTAGGAATTTCAACCGAATTCTTTATTCCGATGACTGGGGTCTCTCATTCTCATTCCATGTGCAATGCTACTTCCGGATGCCATGTAATTATCTCCCTCAAGAATACATGGCCCAGTGAATAAAATCGTTATTTAAATCCAGTGACTTGACCCAAAGAGTTTTAAGTTCAATACCTGGCTGCAGGAGTGGTGAACAAATAACATGGAGAGTTGAGTTAAAGCGCGATAACTACATGGTATCTGGAAATGCCATCGTGCATGGAATAAGAATGATATACACCAGTAATCGAAATAATGGGTTCGGTTTAAAATTCCTAGCGCCTGAAGAAGGCCGAAGCGTACAACGACCGAGACGTCATAAACATAGCAATAAAGATGAGGGCTACAGTCCAAACAATGTAAATGATTTAAATACTATCACATCTCAGAAGTATAGGCAAATTCAAGATTTTAGTATTTCAAGAATAAATTCAAATATGATATCTTTTATATTAGATGAACGTCATAGGCAATATATTCAAACCATAATTTAAATTGTGAATCACCACAAGTAATATATGCAATATTTTACTGTATTTGATGAGTAAAACTGTGTATGAATTTTTAAAATATTACAAAAAAGACTACTCTGTGATTAAGAATCTTAGACCAGAATTAATAAAAATTAAAATAGATAAAAGTGTACAAAACAACATAATACTGCTAGATTGATTGGCCGAAGAGGTCTAATTGATTGTCCGAAAGCATCTAATTGATTGGAGGAAAAGGTCTAATTGATTGGCCGAAGACGTCTAAATTGATTGGCGGAAGAGGTCTAATTGATTGGCGGAAGAGGTCTAATTGATTGGCCTAAGAGGTCTAATTGATTGGCGGAAGAGGTCTTATTGATTGGCAGAAGAGGTCTAATTGATTGGTCGAAGAGGTCTAATTGATTGGCAGAAGAGGTCTAATTGATTGACCAAAGAGGTCTAATTGATTGGCCGAAGACGTCTAATTGATTGGCGGAAGAGGTCTAATTGATTGCACGAAGACGTCTAATTGATTGGCGGAAGAGGTCTAATTGATTGGCAGAATAGGTCTAATTGATTGGCAGAAGAGGTCTAATTGATTGACCAAAGAGGTCTAATTGACTGGCAGAAGACGTCTAATTGATTGGCGGAAGAGGTCTAATTGATTGGCGGAAGAGGTCTAATTGATTGGACGAAGACGTCTAATTGATTGGCCGAAGAGGTCTAATTGATTAACCGAAGACGTCTAATTGATTGGCTGAAGAGGTCTAATTGATTGACCGAAGAGGTCTAATTGATTGGCCGACGAGGTCTAATTGATTGGCGGAAGAGGTCTAATTGATTGGACGAAGACGTCTAATTGATTGGCCGAAGACGTCTAATTGATTGGCCGAAGAGGTCTAATTGATTGACCGAAGACGTCTAATTGATTGGCCGAAGAAGTCTAATTGATTGGCCGAAGAAGTCTAATTGATTGGCCGAAGAGGTCTAATTGATTGGCCGAAGACGTCTAATTGATTGACCGAAGAGGTCTTCTAATTGATTGGATATCACTTTCACGTGACTGGAGCTCAAGGTATTTCTTCTTTTGGGAAGTACTCAAAGACAAAGTCTGTAGTTGAAAACCAAGAAGTGTTAGTTATTTTAAAAATTACATAAGAAATTCACTTCAAGAAATTAATACCCAAAGAGACTTGCGCAAAAATGTTTCTCAAAGCGTGAGGGGTATTTGATGAGAAAAACTGTGTATAGATTTGTAAAATATTACGAAAATGACTACTCTATGAATAAGATTTGTTAGACCAAAATTAATAAAACTTAAAATAGATAAAAGTGTACAAAACAACATAATACTGCTAGACACAAATTATAAGAATTTTTTAAAATTTACATTGTTTATGAAAAATTACACAATAATTGCTGCACTGCATAAAATATTACATCATACTATAGGTAAATTATCTAAACTTATTTATAAATGGAACTTTGTCTGTGTGTGTGTATGTATGTGTGTCTGTGTGTGTGTGTCCGTTACCTATAGACTCCGAAATGGCTGAACCGATTTTCTTAAAAATTTGCACAGTTGGACTCTAAGCGTCTGCGAGTGTTCTTAGCTAGGTTTTGTGTCGAGGTAACCCGGATAAATATCGAAAATCGATAATCGAAAAAATCGGGTTACAGAAGGAGTGGTCCGATTTCAATCAAATTTGATATACTCATAGACAAAGACATAAGAAACGATATTCAGAAGTTTCAAGGTTGCAGTTATTACAATAGTTCAGAAAATCGATAATATATATATATATATAAAAGACAAGATGTGTGTGTGTGTGACTGTCTATCTGTTCTTACAATAGTGCAGAAAATCGATAATATATATATATATATATATATATATATATATATATATATATATAAAAGGCAAGATATTTGTGTGTGTGTATTTTTTTCAGCCCTTTTATTTTAGTTTTTGCTTCGGGTTCGGCTCTAAGTAGGTATAATTGTAGTTCTTAGTCTCAGCCATGGTACCATTTACTCAGAGGACCTATTTAGCCTTCAAAATTCAGTTTACGACGAAAAAACCTATTTGATATCGATTCCAGGAAATCAAAATTTGTCTTACATCCATTCATTTTTCTTTCAGTCTACGGTTTCGCTTTAACTGGAAACGTCTATTGCTTTTTAGTCTTTCGAGCCAACGTCGAAAGAGTCTGAGCTCCAGGACCATGGATTAGTTTTAAAGCTTTCATTTTGTAGTAAATGGACTTATTTAATGGTACGATGAAATAGTAATAATGTGCTTATTTCTTGCCACTTGTGCATATACGGTCTTTTATACTTCAATATTTAACTGCGATTGTGCAGAAAAATTTGGCAACTCTAACGTCGTTCCTTCATTAGGATCTCATGCCGTTCTTTATTTGAAAAACCTACCGCAAGCACAAATTCACGAAATCTATTTTGCGATAGGTTAGTCGAATTTGAACAGGGTGTCGCTTCGGAGTTGATGAATGCAATTATTTTAATCTCTTTGTTGCTTCGCTAATTCTAAAACCAAAGAAACTCACCCATGTTTTTGTGATGTAATCTGAAAGAAAATTTTAAAATTAAGTCTTGTAAATTGACATAATTAATTAAGTATGAATAAATGTTTACTTATTTGTAGCTTCTAGACTCACACCTAATTCATCTGACTTCAACATTCAGACAATAACCTTTTTCGGGACAAAGTTGTATTGTAAGTATTTATGCAACATCTAGTCAAGCTTGCGAATTCAGGTTAATAAGATACGAAACGACAACTGACGAATTAAAAATGAAGATTGTATTGCGTAAACTTATCTCTGTCAATTAGGCCTATCACCAGACAGTTAGTTAAGTGCCATACGTAATACACGCTTTGGGCGATCATGTCTCGAATAAGACATGATTGATTAGACAGAACATTATCCCGCAGTAGGTTGCCATTGCTTTCTGTGGTAGACTGGTTGCCAGCCAAAGCTATGGAACCCAATGTGTCCTATTATTTAACCCATAACTAAAGGGAAGAGACGGATTATTAATCTTCCCAGGGGTATTTGTGTGTAAGTGAATGCAACGAATTCAACTGGAGTTCGAACTCAGCTCCCCGATTTTTCGTTTTGATCCGATACTCACTGAACCACAAGGCACATCCGTCACCAGGCGTAAAAAAAGAGAAATAAACTGTCTCGTTCTACATTATCCACGTTGCTCGAACTGCTGACCTCATCTTTATTGACGACGTTTCGGCCGTTGTACGCTTTTTCCTTCTTCAGATGATTGGAATTTCAAGCCGAAGCCTTTATTTAGATCCCTGAAGTATATCATTCTCGTTTCGCGTACAATCCTACTTCCGGATATCTTAATTATCTCTCCTTAAATCAACTCTTTAAGTTATTTTTCTCCACTGCCGTAGCCAGATATTGAACTCACAACACTTTGAGTCAAGTAATTTAATCTAACAAAAGCTTTTATACACTGGGCCATTTGTTTTTCGTGAAAGACAATAAAGATAAGTACAACAGTTAAAACAATGTCAGTCAGTTAAGTGCCATACGTGATACACGCTATAGGCGATCATGTCTCGAAAGAGACATGACTGAATAGGCAGAAGTATATCCCGCATTAGGTTGCCATTACTTTTTGCGGTAGACTGGTTGCCGACCAAGGCTATAGAAGCCAATCTGGCCTGTTGTTTAACGCATAACTGGAGGGAAGAGACGGATTAATTTCTTTCCCAAGAGTATTTGTGCGTAAGTGAATGCAAGGAATCTAACTGGAATTCGAAATCGGCTCCCCGATTTGGCGTTCCGAGTCGATATCCACTGCACCACAACGAATGCAAATACTACCCCATCTCAGAAGTATAGACAAAAGTCTTGTTCTGTTATATGTAATTTTACGTTCACAGTGGTTTTACAATTATTCTTTCTTGTTTCTGTAATATTTCTGTTCAAACTTTTCTCATCGCTTTCAGCCGTCGAATTTTTCCCCTTCGATTTTCTTTTCTCATTATTGGCTTTGCTTCTGCATATAACAAATGCAAGGCTGCTATTCCATCACTAAATGATATTTATTCCATCTGTCTTTGTCGTGTGACAACGTTCTCCTTCCGTTTTTTTTTGTTTACATACGTTGCCAACCTTGACATGGACCGCAAACGAAAATAGATATAAAAATAGGCAAGCATAAATTATAACATGCTATGTGACATTGCTCATTGTATTTAACAATTTGTTCGTACCGATGTGTGGGATTCAGGATGTATGAACTTTCTTGGTTTCAAAAGGATGTGGCTTTTCATCTGTCAAAAGAAAAACTTAGTTCCTCCCTAGGTTTTACTTTTTTTGTTATTTTGTTTCGTCTCACGTCTATCTATCTATCTATCTATCTATCTATCTATCTATCTATCTATGTCTTTTCACTATCTATCTATCTATCTATCTATCTATCTATCTATCTATCTATCTATCTATCTATCTATCTATCTATCTCATTATATTCATATCTATCTCATTATATTCATATCTATCTATCTATCTATCTATCTATCTATCTATCTATCTATCTATCTATCTATCTCAGCCAGTCTTTCTATCTCAGTCAGTCTATCTATCTATCTATCTATCTATCTATCTATCTATCTATCTATCTATCTATCTATCTCAGCCAGTCTTTCTATCTCAGTCAGTCTATCTATCTATCTATCTATCTATCTATCTATCTATCTATCTATCTATCTCAGCCAGTCTTTCTATCTCAGCAGTCAATCTATCTATCTATCTATCTATCTATCTATCTATCTATCTATCTATCTATCTATCTATCTATCTATCTAATTCTCCTTATCTATCTATCTATCTATCTATCTATCTATCTATCTATCTATCTTAGTTTTTTCTCTGATTCTTTTAATATCTATCTTATTTTGATCATTTGATTATATCTATATCTATATTTAGTGTATTAAGGCAGTAGATAATTACCTAAACATATATTGTTAAATATAATAGACAATGAATGTCTATTACATTTAATCTTGAGCCGTTCTAAACATCTTATTTTGACTTTAATTCCTGGTCAAAATAAAGAAAAAATTGCCCAACATTTGAATATTATTTATTACGCTGGTTCTAAGCTGGTTCAGCATAAGTCGTTATATTAACATCTCTGTAACCTCTCTGAAGATGATTCATGTGAGCCAAAAGCTTATTTTTGTCTTTATTTTCACTAGAAATTAAAGCCAAAATACGATGTTTAGAACGGCTCATGATTAAATGTAATAGACATTTATTGTCTGTTATATTTAACAGTATATGTTTAGACATTTCTATTTAGTATATTCTATATAATTCCTTTCATATCTATCTATCTATCTATCTATCTATCTATCTATCTATCTATCTATCTATCTATCTATCACAGTCTTTCTTTCTTTCTTTCTATCTATCTATCTATCTATCTATCTATCTATCTATCTATCTATTAGGGACTGAACCTAACTGAAGAGTCTTCATAAATTGTTTATATACTAAACGATCTATCTATCTATCTATCTATCTATCTATCTATCTATCTATCTATCTATCTATCTATCTGGTACTTTTGTTCTCATTCTTTTCGTATATATCTATATATCTTTATCTCTCTTATTCTCTACATAGCTACCTTTGTTCAATGGTGACGCATCATATCAAAGTTCAATTACCCTCTTAATGGAGGCACGTGTTCTCGTTCAAATGTTGTCAAAAGCCAATACTAACTTTTTTCAATTTCGAAACACCAATTAATAAATTATTAATAAATAATTTCGGATGGATCAATGGCCATGCAGTTTAACGTACATTGAATTTGACGGTGGTTTCTGCTAAAATTGAGAAAGTGTGCACAGTTTCTTTATTTTTCTCGAATGCGCAAGCCGGTAAACGTAATTCTGTCTATTTAGACAAGCAGGAGTACTACTCAAACAGAGATATCTATAAAATAAATTTAGCAGGAAATAAAGTTCGAAGGGAAAATTCTTTGAACCTATTATACCACTAATATTTGTATATACTTGACTCTTCCGCCATTTTGTACTCATGGGGCTGCAGCAATCGAACAGTCATAATGCTCTTTAATACGATTTTGTTACTGCTAAAATCTTCAGCAGTTTTTGGAAGAGCCAGATAAAGAGATCTAGCGTACCTTGTGTAACACAAGGTTCCCAAATGACACTCCCAGGTTTTGAATTGTCTTTCTCCTAGATTGGTTGCAAGCCAGTCTTTCCATTAGCTGAGGAGGCAAAAAGTAGATTCATGACTTTTCTAATGCTATATTTACGTAAGTAAATGTTACGAACTAGACTAGAATTCGAAATCAGCTTTCCGATTCTAGACGAAAACAAACCTTATATTACACACGCCCCTGTAATTGGTTGAAAGAACAATAGAAGAGAAAGCAAAAAAACAAAAAAACAAAAAAACAAAACAAAAAAACAACAACTAAAAAAAACAAAACAAAAAACAAACTCTGGATGAACTTTCCTGGTTTCAAAAGAATGTGGCTTATCATCTGTCAAAAGAAAATCTTAGTTCCTCCCAAGGTTTTACTTTTTTCTGTTATTTTGTTTCGTCTCACGTCTATCTATCTATCTATCTATCTATCTATCTATCTTTTATGTCTTTTACTATCTATATCTATCTATCTATCTATCTATCTATCTATCTATCTATCTATCTATGTCTTTTCATTATCTATCTATCTATCTATCTATCTATCTATCTATCTATTAGGGACTGAACCTAACTGAAGAGTCTTCATAAATTGTTTATATACTAAACGATCTATCTATCTATCTATCTATCTATCTATCTATCTATCTATCTATCTATCTATCTATCTATCTATCTATCTATTACGGACTGAACATAACTGAAGAGTCTTCATGAATTGTTTATATACTAAACGATCTATCTATCTATCTATCTATCTATCTATCTATCTATCTATCTATCTATCTATCTATCTATCTATTAGGGACTGAACCTAACTGAAGAGTCTTCATAAATTGTTTATATACTAAACGATCTATCTATCTATCTATCTATCTATCTATCTATCTATCTATCTATCTATCTATCTATTAGAGACTGAACCTAACTGAAGAGTCTTCATAAATTGTTTATATACTAAACGATCTATCTATCTATCTATCTATCTATCTATCTATCTATCTATCTATCTATCTATCTATCTATCTATCTATCTATTACGGACTGAACATAACTGAAGAGTCTTCAAAATTGTTTATATACTAAACGATCTATCTATCTATCTATCTATCTATCTATCTATCTATCTATCTATTAGGGACTGAACATAACTGAAGAGTCTTCAAAAATTGTTTATATACTAAACGATCTATCTATCTATCTATCTATCTATCTATCTATCTATCTATCTATCTATCTATCTATCTATCTATTAGGGACTGAACCTAACTGAAGAGTCTTCATAAATTGTTTATATACTAAACGATCTATCTATCTATCTATCTATCTATCTATCTATCTATCTATCTATCTATCTATCTATCTATCTATTAGGGACTGAACCTAACTGAAGAGTCTTCATAAAATTACTTTTATATACTAAACGATCTATCTATCTATCTATCTATCTATCTATCTATCTATCTATCTATCTATCTATCTATCTATCTATTAGGATCAAACTCTAACTGAAGAGTCTTCATAAATTGTTTATATACTAAACGATCTATTCATCTATCTATCTATCTATCTATCTATCTATCTATCTATCTATCTATCTATCTATTAGGTACTGAACCCAACTGAAGAGTCTTCATAAATTGTTTATAATTAAACGATCTATCTATCTATCTATCTATCTATCTATCTATCTATCTATCTATCTATCTATCTATCTATCTATTACGGACTTGAACCTAACTGAAGAGTCTTCATAAATTGTTTATATACTAAACGATCTATCTATCTATCTATCTATCTATCTATCTATCTATCTATCTATCTATCTATCTATCTATCTATCATTAGGGACTGAACCTAACTGAAGAGTCTTCATAAATTGTTTATATACTAAACGATCTATCTATCTATCTATCTATCTATCTATCTATCTATCTATCTATCTATCTATCTATCTATCTATTAGGTACTGAACCCAACTGAAGAGTCTTCATAAATTGTTTATATACTAAACGATCTATCTATCTATCTATCTATCTATCTATCTATCTATCTATCTATCTATCTATCTATCTATCTATTAGGTACTGAACCTAACTGAAGAGTCTTCATAAATTGTTTAGGTATACTAAACAATCTTTCTATCTATCTATCTATCTATCTATCTATAATCGGAAGTTGTTGAGAACAATGATGAGGTATAGGGGAGCAGATATGGTTTATTTCGTCTGTTTTGTCTACCCAGCAAGTATTGAGATTGTCTATCCGGCAAATATTGAGATTGTCTCCCCGGCAAGTGCTGAGATTGTCTACCCGGCAATTACTGAGATTGTCTACCCGGCAAGTACTGAAATTGTCTACCCGGCAAATATTGAGATTGTCTACCCGGCAAGTATTGAGATTGTTTACCCGGCAAGTACTGAGATTGTCTACCCGGTAAGTACTGAAATTGTCTACCTGGCAAGTATTAAGATTGTCTACCCGGCAAGTATTGAGATTATCTACCCGGCAAGTACTGAAATTGTCTACTAGGCAAGTATTGAGATTGTTTACCCGGCAAGTATTGAGATTGTCTACTCGGCAGGTATTAAGATTGTCTACCCGGCAAGTCCTGAAATTGTCTACTCGTCAAGTACTGAGGTTGTGATTGAGGTTGCAAGTACTGAGGTTGCGATTGTCTAACTGGAAAGTATTGAAATTGTCTACCCGGCAAGTATTGCGATTGTCTACCCGGCAAGTATTGAGATTGTCTACCCGGCAAGTATTGAGATTGTCTAGCCAGCAAGTATTGAGATTGTCTACCCGGCAAGTACTGAAATTGTCTACCCGGCAATTACTGAAATTGTCTACCCGGCAATTACTGAAATTGTCTACCCGACAAGTATTGAAAAATGATGTTATTTTTTTCCCGAATACCGAATAATTCCTATTATGACGAATCAATAATAACGCTACATTTTTATGCGAATACCAAGACAAGACAGTCGTGATATAGTGATTTTTTAAGCGCATCTTAGACATGGCACAAGACTGAAAGTATGGGGCGCTCACTACTCAATTATAAGGATTTTAACGATTTTAAGCTTGCCAACCATGACACCACGTGCAGGTGCCCAAGTCAGACCTAATATAGACTGAAACCTTTCCAAAAGTTTTGCATATTACGAAATCAGCAATGTTCAGGGAATGGGCAATTAGTGTTTGAGAAATTTAAGCACAAGATAAGGAAATTAATACTGAGCATCAGGAAGCGACAGCTGAAGTTCCTGGGACATGCAATGAGGAAGGAGGGCTTGGAGAACCTGATACTAACAGTCCAGATAAAGGGAAAAGAGACAGAGGAAAGCAACGGATAACATATTTGAAGGACCTAATCAGGTGGATGATAGAGCGAGAGTTGCATGGTGTAACAGGAGAAGGCGTGCTCAGGGGCACTAGGGATAGGGAAATGTGGAAAGCCATGATCGCCTACGTCCTGAAGGGACAGAGCACATAGAAGAAAAAGATGATGGAACACAACAAAAAATGTCATATGAATGGTGTGGTATCTTAAAATGTATCTGGTATGGTTTCAGGAAACATCGACTATTGATGGTAATGTTTTCGGAAATGATCGGTGAAGCTTATTGTCATAAGAAAAAGAAAAGTGGTTGCAGGCCTTTTATTCTTCTTCATCTTATATGAAATGTGTATCTTCAGAAATCAGACTCTCCACATCTTCCTTTTCGTTTGGAGCTATAAGAAATTTTTTTTCTCTTCTAATCACTGTTTTAACTGCTACTATAAGTTTGTTAGTTACATTACTCCTTGCTTTCCGATGTTCCTCTTGCCTACAATATGTCCCGTGAATATCATATCCAATATTGCTTTCCTCATTATGTACCCTAGACAAATCAAATGTTTCTAAGTATAATAGAGATCTTTGTTTCCGCTTTTGTAAACCTCCATCGTTGATCACCTGTTCAGTCCATGCTATTCTCAACATCCCTCCGTAGAAACAAATTCGGTTGCCTCAAGTCTCTTCTCTTAAATCGTGAGAAAATTGTCCAGCATACACTGCTATTAAATAGTTTAGATGCAAGCTTACATTTTATTTCTTTATTCATGATATCATTAATATAATACATAATGATATTATAATATTACATATACAGCGATATTATATATATATATATATATATATATATAAGTGTGAGTTTGACGACATAGGTTTCACGCTCTTGCGATCGTCAGGCAAACTGATTAATTTTTTAAAGAATTAATCAGTTTGTTTGACGATCGCAAGAACGTGAAATCCAGGGTCACAAACTCACACCTATCTGTATGAATATGTCAGCTCTATCTCTGATATTCAAATAAGTACCACGCATATACAATATATGAGTAATATATTATATATAAAAAATTGCACACACACACACACACACACATATATATATATATATATATATATATATTTATAATTATATACATACACTTTTCACACACACACACACACACACACACACACACACACACACATATATATATATATATATATATATATATCCAAATGAAGAGAACTAATAGGTTTAGAATCCAGGGTTCTTCAGCATTTACTTTTTAAAAAGTGTTCCGTACGACATAGATTGTAGAGCGTAACATAATTATAATTAAATTGTTTTTTTTTATTCACAATTAATTCAGTTTACATTGCGACACGGGACTTTCTATTTTTCGTGATTTAAAGTTTTTTTTTATCTCGTCATGAGGCAATCATTTCCACCAAATTTATTTACCTAATGATGAGATAAAAGAAATTTTAAGTCTCGAAACATGAAAATTTCCATGTCGCAATGTAAATTTAAATAAAAACACATTTATATATTGTCATCCGCAGACAGATCTGTTTCGCCGTATCACAGCTCTATCAGTACGGTTAGACTCCGATTACATTTTTACCCAAGATTGAAACCCGACCGCAATGGCGTCAGTCGGCGACTCTACCACTGGGCTATGGGCGTTCGAGGGAAGGAGGCAGACTTATTAGCGCATATCATTATACATGCCCAATAGCTAGAGTGCGCATATCATTATACATGCCCAATAGCTAGAGTGCTCTAATTCAATTCGGATATATATATATATATATATATATATATATATATATATATATATCAACCGCTCGTGCATTGAATACTGCTGCCATACATAGTCGGGTGCTTCTGCTATCCACCTAGGGGTCCTTGACAAAATCCAGCAGAGAATCTGTAATTTGATTGATCCTGACTTGGCAGCTCAGATACAGTCACTTTTTCATCGGCCCACGTTTACTTGCTTCCCCGACAGCTACAACCTCCAAGAATTTAAATGTAAAGTCAATAGTCATCTTCTATCTCACTAACTTGCATCCTCTTTCATGCTCCTTTCTGCATCCACTCCGCTCTCATCAGTATTCTCATCCTTATTTTGCCCACTTTATGACACCCCCTATAACCTGTCATATTTCCCATAACTTTCCTTCTATGTAACCCGCTGCACACTAGTGGCAGTAAACTACCTTTCTTTTGCCGATATGATCTACCTAGCGCCCAATGCTCAGAGGTAGAATCGCCGACTGACGCCAGTTCGGTCGGATTTCAAACTTTGGTAAAAAGCATTTGGATGTCTAACCGTACTGATGTGCTGGTAAAACAGCGAAACAGATCTATCTGCGGATGACTATATATATTAAAATTTGTTTAGGCAGCAAATTCTTTTTTAGGCACGTCAGATTAAATAAATTGCAAATTTATTCGTCCATTTCTTGACATCTACAACAACATTCCAGTCTACATTCTCAATATAAAAAATTAATATTCAATAACACAACGATTCTACACCAAAAAAACAAAAACAACAAAAGCAAACTATCGATTTTCAAGGCAATACACAGTTATTTTTTGTCACCACAAGTTACACCCTGATGATGATCTCGAAAACATTGAAAGTACTTGAGAGCATCAAGAGATACTTGTGTGTGCGCGTGCGATCCGACTAGTGTATTTGGCGATTATGTGTGTATGTTGTGTGCCCGTGTGGGGAGCGTTTATGATCTATTTAGTCCTGATTTAAATTTGTTTATGAAGTTTTTCTTTTATTTGTAGATAAAAAATAATTGTCTGTCTGATATAATGGCATTGTGAAGGATTTGTGAATAAAATGCAATCATGTCTGTCACAAAAATTTATGGATGTATCAATTACATTGATTAGGCCTAGAAATTAATTCGGAAACCTTCACAATATTTATATTTGTGATTAGATAATAGTCGAGACTCAAGAAATGAAATAACAACACCAGCTGTAACAAAAATAGATATTTATTAACACTTATGCAGTAGTTTGAGAAAAGCATGCACTAAACTGTTAACAAGTGTGAGAAAGGAGAAAGAGTTTTCTCCCGTAGACTGTAATTTCGAGAGAAAGTCAATTAGTAAATGAATGTTCTTGGAAAAGGTTGATTGAAATTAAGTTTTGTTCAGAAAGGAAGAATCATTAATATAATGTTCTGCAAGATTGTTCAAAAGTGTTCAGTGGAAAACGTTTGTGTCAGCATTGCTTAGACAATGTACTTAGCTTGTGCCCAATTGAAACTTTGCACAGTTGAAAAATTCATGTCTGCATGTGCGTTATGAATGCGAGCAAGATTTGGTTTCAACTGGCGAGGATTCGTGGCGCATCTGAAATCTCACAAAGGAGCTGCGGAAAACGGCTCTTTTAATAGGAGTCAGGTAGACTCCAGAGAGCTTCGCTGGAAACTCGATTTTCACATAAAAAAGTTTTGATTGGTTAAAGATTAACCAATCAGAAAACGTGTACTATACAGGCTTGAGGGGTCTGTCTGTATTAATCTTCTACCCAAAGTAATACAGGAATTACTGCGATTTGTAAATTGTCTCGTAACGAAATGCATTGGCGATATATTGACCAATCCCTAAATAATAAAGTGATGTGTTGTGTTAATGCATGTAAAAGTGTAGGTATGAATGATAGAGGTACCTATAGCATAATTCTAAATTTACCTTAATTATATTGGAAGATGTGTCGTGATACAAAAATACACTATTCGGCTGGCGCTATAATTCCTTATAATAAAACAAAATATATGTCTGGAGAAGGAATATACATACATATACTAGAAAAAAAGAAGAACAAAACACTTCCTTCGTCCGATCTTTTACTCATCCCAATTAGTTTATTAACCCTTAAAGCGGAAGAAAATTTCTTTACAAGTACAAGACAGTGTGAAAGAATGCGTGATTTCTTTTTTAATTCGGAACGTCACAAATTGTATTAACGTTTGTGTGCTTGAAGTTTGCATAATCTAAACTTATTTATAAATGGAACTGTGTGTGTGTGTGTGTGTGTGTGTGTGTGTGTGTGTGTGTGTGTGTGTGTGTGTGTGTGTGTGTGTGTCCGTTACCTATAAACTACAAAACAGCTGAACCGATTTTCTTGAAAATTTACACAGTTGTACTATAAGCGTCTGCGGGTGTTCTGAAAATCGATAATCGAAAAAATCGGGTTATAGAAGGAGTGGTCCGATTTAAATCAAATTTGATACACTCGTAGACAAAGACATAAGAAACGATATTCAGAAGTTTCAAGATTGCAGTTCTTACAATAGTGCATATATATATAAGGCAAGATGTTTGTGTGTGTGTCAGTTTATCTGCCTGTATGTCTGTATTTTTTCAGACCTTTTATTTTAGTTTTTGCTTTGAGTTTGGCTCTAAGTAGGTATAATTGTAATCCTTAGTCTCAGCCATGATACCATTTACTCAAAGGACTTATTTAGCCTTCAAAATTCAGTTTACGACGAAAGTAACTTATTTCATATAGATACCAGGAAATTAAAATTTGACTTACATCCATTCATTTTTCCTTCAGTCTACGGTTTCGCTTTAACTGGAAACAACTATTACTTTTTAGTCTTTCGTGCCAACGTCCAAAGAGTCTGAGTTCCAGGAAGATGGATTAGTTTTAAAGCTTTCATTACACCCGAGCAACGCCGGGCTATACTGTTAGTAATATATAAAACAAAAATGAAAATGATAAAACAAAGTGTAAAAATGCATTAAATGCACGTATCACCGAAGAAACGGATGCTCTCTTTGGCTTTCTCGGGTTCAAATAAAAGAAAGATAAAAGTGTGTGTGAGGAAAATGTCTTGGGTTCCCTGAGGGCCATAATCATAAATCAAAATTACCTTAGCTTTCCACCTTCTAATTTCCAAATTTGTAGCTTGCTCGTCCGCCTGTGTGTTTGTTTGTTCTCTCTCTATATGTATTGTAGCATTTTTGCTACACACACACACACAACTGCACACACACACACACACACACACACACACACACACACAATATATATATATATATATATATATATATATATGTGTGTGTGTGTTACATCTTCCAATGTAATCAAGGTAAATTTAGAATTATGCTATAGGTCTCACTATAATTCATACCTACACACTTACATGCATTAACACAACGATGTGAAAATCGAGTTTCCAGCGAAGCTCTCTGGAGTCTACCTGACTCCTATTAAAAGAGCCGTTTTTCGCAGTAATTTACAAATCGCAGTAATTCCTGTATACATTTGAGTAGAAGAAATCTTACGGAAAGTTACAAAATAGTATTAATCGGCATATTTATTTAAAATTATTTGGTAATATTATTTTAAATGTATACTCGTATACATTTAAAATGTGAGTATGGGATTTTATCATGTTTTTTTTAATGCCGAAACATTTGAGCCGCAACTTTGTAACCGATGTCAATATCTGTTTGCAATTCATTTCCGACCCAACTTGAAAATTTCTCTCTTTTAGCAGTTTTCATTAGCTCTTCCCTCTCTACATTTTCTCACTTATTTCTCTCTTCACTTTCTATTTATTCTGTATCTTTCCTTTTCCTCTTTCTTTTCCTTTTCTTGATTTCTCATCTTATTCTCTCATCTTTTCTTCCTATTTTTCTTCCCCTTTTAATATCTTTTTACCTCGTATGAAAAAAATCCCAAAATAAATTGAAGTGTTGTTCTTAAAAGAATTAAAAAGTTTATGACCATCATTGTTAGCTACCTGATGAGACATTCTTCTTTCAATGTACAATTTTGTAGTAGTTTTTAGTTTTCACATGTTCTAACAAAATAATATCGTATTTGTTCATCAACTATTTTCCCAACTACATAGTTGATGAACAAATACGATATTTTTTAAAAAACCTTAACACGGAAAAAACAACACATGATACTAGCCCAACCAATCCCAAACATATCACTCTCTTATACCGTAGCCAGATGCACTCCAACTACCAACTTGATGGAAATATCCTAAAAAAACTCATAAACACTAATATTTCTCCGACAGACCCTAATAAAAGAATTAAGTTTATTGTATATTACACTAAATCCACTACATCCAATTCATTCGCCCGCAACGACTCTTCCCCCACCGTTAGAGATTTGCAAAAAAACCAATGTAGTTTATAAATTCAAATGTCCATTTAGAGAATGTATCTCTAACAACCTAAATAATATCTACATTGGCCATACTACAAATTCGCTCTCACGGCGTCTGACGTTGTACCTAAATGACAATTCAAATATATTCCGACATTTAAAACAACACGGTTATCAACGCACACTTCTGAGAAAACGCACGTTGATAACACATACATACTTAAACAAGAAAATAATAAACAGAAACTCAAAATCATGGAAGCAATCTACATTAAACAATTTAAACCTGGTTTGAATAAAATCAATTTTGATATTTCCAAAAACGTACTCAAATGCCTGTAATCGGATCAGGGACCACAACGCCACTATTTTGTCACTGTCTTCGGCCATCCGCCACGGTAGGGATGGACTTGTATCTTCAATTTAATTCTCTTTATTGTTAATAACGTAAATGTTCTATGTTTACTGTGTGTTAATATTTATTCTTTGATAATGGCTTATGTGAGCCGAAAGCTTAGACTCGATAAAAAAAATCAACAATTACTGTGATTTTTGTTGTCTTTCAACGATATCACCATCAAGTATATCAGACGGTACGAACGGATCCTACACAAAATTAATAGAGAAAACTTGTCTATATTATTCAATGAAACCTGCATTAATGAAAAAATGCTGCCAAAATACACACACACAATATATATATATATATATATATATATATATATATACATTGTTCCATGTTCAGGATGTGGTTTCCGGCTTTCTCTTTTCCAATCTTTTCACTTTTCTTTTTTTTTCTTTTTCATTTTTTTCTCGATTGGAGTAGATAGACTAAACTATCGCCCGGTTCACACTCCAGCCACGTCTATTGTTCAGGTGTAGAGGCTCATCCCTTGCTCCCTGTTCAGGATGTGGTTTTCGGCTTTCTCTTTTCTAATCTTTTCACTTTTCTTTTTTTTTTCTTTTACATTTTTTTATTTTCTCAATTGGAGTAGATAGACTAAACTATCGCCCGGTTCACACTCCACCCACGTCTATTGTTCAGGTGTAAAGGCTCATCCCTTGTTCCCTGTTCAGGATGTGGTTTTCGGCTTTCTTTTTTCCAATCTTTTCACTCTTACGTAGCCCCTTGCACATCAGTGGCATTACCGCCTTGCTCGGGGTGATATGATTAAAAAAAATTAAAAAAAATTCGATTGATATGTTTCCTAATAATAACTAAGTAAACCAAATTTTACAAAAAAGTGCCTGAAAATGACATCAATAGAGAAGCCAGAGAAATGTCTGCCGAGTTAAAGATTGATGATAAAATTAACAATTATATCAACAGCAAGCAGTTATCATTATTAACGACCACAATGCCAATTTCCATAGCAACCTTCAATATAACTGTTGAATCTGACAAAGAATAATATTGGAAAAATCAGCAAGTCATTCTTGTAAGAGCAGGTAAATATATGCGAAGGGAGTTAAGCAGTAGCAAAATACGAAAGATACGAATAGACTGTTTAGAAAAAGAAAAAACGAAGAATGGGAGCATTTTCATACAGTTTGATATAAATGATTTCCTACACGTAAGTTACCGATACTCTTCTAAAGGATGCAATTAAGTTAGGCAAAAACTATTGTAGCATTAGCGATAAAAAATCAGAATAATTAGGTAGGCCCCAAAACCAATACTGTATCATAATAGATGCATGTGGAATAAAACAAATAGCGAAGAATTCAACATTGTCGCGAAAGCATAAGATTCAACAGAAGCATAGGAGATAAAGATATTTCTAAGGAGGTGCTTTTGATATCAACAACATAGGGATTTGCGTATCTCGGCGTGGTTTAATGGTTAGCAAGCTCGTCTCGCTAGAATCATTATGACTGAGAAGTGAGTTCGATCCTCACTGGGTGCCCTTTCGGCCGTGTGTTACGTCTAAGCTACTCATGGTGTAATAGTTAGCAAGCTTGTCTTGCTAGAACCTATCAAAACTGAGTAGTGAGTTCGATCTTTACTGGGTACCCCATACGTTCGGCCTTGTGCCACATCTAAGCGGCGCTTAGAAAATCAACTTTTTTAATCGTTTCACCCGAAGCAAGGCGATACCGCTATTGGTGCGCAAGGGGCTACATAAGAGAAGAGTGAAAGTTTAAGCAGGAAAAGAGCAAAGAGAAAGACGAACCAATTACAGGGGTGTCGGAGAAAAAGCAAGAGAAAATGAGAACACCAGTGTGAAGACAGTGGAGAGGGTAGAGTGAGAAAGGAAAAGAACAAGATACATGAGGTGATGGGTAGAGAACGAGAGAATGACTGGAGTCAAGTAGACAAGACATGGGAATTGACATTGCATTTAAATGCTTTGGGATTGTAGTCGCCAGGAAAACAAGTATACGGAAAGGAGTTCCACAGAAGAGAAGTGCGAGAAAAGAAGTTTATGGTGTAGAAGTGGCGGTTGCAATTAGTTTATTTAACTCTAAAATGGTGGGACATTGTTGCCAGTCTTGTTGCTCGATTAAATTCTTGGGGAGAGAGTATCAGTGAGTTAAATTCGTCGGAGCAGAAGCCATGAAAATATTTGTAGAATAGACAGAGGGAAGCCACATCCCGTCGGTTGATAAGGGACTGGAGTCAGCCGCCAAGTCGGGACCGACTTTCTTTTCGTATTCATATTTTGATCGATCGAATGAAAATCTTCTTATCAGTATTGATTTATCTTTCTTGATTTATCTTTCTTTCTGTTTTTTTTTTCTTTTTTAAAACCTCTCTCGTTAAGATGGTCTTTCTGTCTTTCTGTATTTCTATCTTTCTTTCTTTTTTTCGTTTTGGTCTTTTTTCTTTCTTTCTTTCTCTTTTTTTTTTTTTTGATTTGAGTGTTCCTTTTTCATCCCCCTCTCATTAAGTTGATCGTTCTATTTCTGACACAACTCATTCTCTGGGTTGGTCTTTCTGCAATCCTCTTTTGAGACTTACTTTTTTATGTTCTTTCTTTCTTTCTTTCTTTCTTTCTTTCTTTCTGTCGAGTTCGTACGTATTTATTACTTTCTTTCTTTCTTTCTTTATATTATTTTTCTTTCGGATTTCTTCTTCTAAGATCATTTTCATCCAATTGTTCTTTCTCTTTCTTCTTTCTTTCTTTATAGTTGCTCTTAATTATTTTTCTTTCTTTCTTTCTTCTTCTGTTACCCCTCTCATTAAGATATTCTTCCTTTTCTCTTTTCTCTTTCCTTAGTGCTGTTTTATCTTTATCTTTCTCCCCTCTCTGTTGATTTGTATCTTTCTTTCTTTCTTTCTTTCTTTCTTTCTTTCTTTCTTTCAATTTCTTTCTTCTGTTACCCGTCTCATATTCTTCCTTTTCTCTTTTCTCTTTCCTTAGTGCTGTTTTATCTTTTTATTTCTCCCCTCTCTGTTGATTTCTTTCTTTCTTTCTTTCTTTCTTTCTTTCAATTTCTTTCTTCTGTTACCCCTCTCATTAATATATTTTTCCTTTTCTCTTTTCTCTTTCCTTATTGCTGTTTTATTTTTTTATTTCTCCTCTCTCTGTTGATTTGTATCTTTCTTTCTTTCTTTCTTTCTTTCTTTCTTTCTTTCTTTCAATTTCTTTCTTCTGTTACCCCTCTCATTAATATATTCTTCCTTTTCTCTTTTCTCTTTCCTTATTGCTGTTTTATCTTTTTATTTCTCCCCTCTCTGTTGATTTTTATCTTTCTTTCTTTCTTTCTTTCTTTCTTTCTTTCTTTCTTTCTTTCTTTCTTTCAATTTCTTTCTTCTGTTACCCCTCTCATTAATATATTCTTCCTTTTCTCTTTTCTCTTTCCTTAGTGCTGTTTTATCTTTTTTATTTCTCCCCTCTCTGTTGATTTTTATCTTTCTTTCTTTCTTTCTTTCTTTCTTTCTTTCTTTCTTATACTTTTACTTTAAATCATATCAATTCATTTTTTTCCTAGTATTCATTGTTCATCATTTTTTCTTCCCACATTTTAATTTGCATTTCTCTTATTAGTTCCGATTTTAATCCAACGTGAAATATGGCTGTCACGAACGTGTTTCTTTACATGCAAATCAAAATTCTGTAAGCGATTTTTCGGATTTCTAAGTGATACTTTCCTCGAACCAACACCCGTTTTTCTTTGACTTCACCCTTCATGGAATCTCTAGAGGCTGTTGGCACCTTCACGCTGTGTTAAGCACAATCATTTTTCCCCGACGTCGGACCGAAAATGGCATCAAATGGCTGGTAATGGCCAAACTAAAAATTCACTGAGTTGTTTTAACAAGTTACTGTTCACAAGCTATCTGCCGTTTTTTCCCTTCTGATATTGTCTTATTTTTAAAATTTTGATTTTGATTCAAAACTAGAATTATTTGCTAAGCCTCGCTAAGTCTGGCACAACTTCAAACATGTAACTCACTCAGTGAGGATCGATTTCAGTATAGTAATAGTTGAAGGAAAAATAGTGTGATTTCCTCAAGGACAATAGAACATGGAACGCGGTATCTATGCTTAGAATGCTGTCAAAAAGAGCAATAAAATGCAGATGAACGTGTACCTGTGTTTCATTGACTACACAAAGGCATTCGACAAAATACGCCACAAAAACATGATAGAGACGCTCGGCAGCCTTGAAATATTCGGTAAAGACCTTAGAGTAATCAAGAACTTGTACTGGCAGCAAACTGCCTGCATACCGATAGGAAACGAGTTCAGCAGATACACAAATCTATTCAACTCATATAACGAGACAATTCTGATATCTCTAAAAGTTCTGCCAGGATTCATCGCCTACGTTTGAAGCAACACGGGTAGATAAAAGAAGAATAATTGTCTGGCTTACTAACGATACGGTGTCCAGACAATATTATTTTAAGAAAACGATTTGATAAATTTCAACCGACAGCAAATCCGAATATTTCCTTACACGGAAACAGCCAATATTACTGTTACCAATAGGGTGGAAAGAAAGTCCTGTTTCAACGAACAATCAATAAAGTGCTATCCATTGGAAAGGCGTAGAGATGTCGGTATTCTTGTCTTTGTGACTTTTTGATGGTCTTGACGGAGCTTGGCATCATTGAGAATTAAAGGGTCTTTTTTGTGTTTTTTAACATTTTCACCCTAAGCAAAGAGGGATTGTCATTAGTTCAACGATGTTTCAGTCATTTAAATGCCATACATGATGCACGCTTGGGCGATCATGTCTCGAAAGAGACATGATTGACTGGGATGAAGATTTTCACGCAGTAGGTTGCCATTACTTTCTCAGCTAGACTGGTTGCCAACCTAAGCTACAGAACCCAATCTGTTCTGTTATTTAACCAATAACTGGTGAAAAGAGTCGGATTAATACCTTTCCCAAGTGTATTTGTGCGAAAGTGAATGCAACAAATTTAACTGGAATTCGAACTCGGCTCTCTGATTTCTCTTTCCGGTATCCACTGTACCACAACGCTCATTGCCGAGGGTTGCAGTTAAAGAAAAGACTGGGTATAGGGTTATTGAACAAAGGATAAAAGATGAACAGAATTTCAAGAGATAAAAGTTGGCAACTGACACTGCGTTTATATTGACTCAGTAGAAGATTATCCTTCAGTAGGTTGCCATTACTTTCTCAGCTAGACTGGTTGCCAACCTAAGCTACAGAACCCAATCTGTTCTGTTATTTAACCAATAACTGGTGAAAAGAGTCGGGTTAATACCTTTCCCAAGTGTGTTTGTGCGAAAGTGAATGCAACAAATTTAACTGGAATTCGAACTCGGCTCTCTGATTTCTCTTTCCGGTATCCACTGTACCACAACGCTCATTGCCGAGGGTTACAGTTAAAGAAAAGACTGGGTATAGGGTTATTGAACAAAGGATAAAAGATGAACAGAATTTCAAGAGATAAAAGTTGGCAACTGACACTGCGTTTATATTTTGGAAGATTGTAGCTACCAGGGAAGCAAGTGAACGAAAGGGAGTTCGACAAGTGTGAAGTACGAGAAAAGAAACTTAGAGTAGAAGATGCGGTTGCATTTGACTATTTCAACGATAAAAGAGTGGGAGCTAGATGTTTGAATCTAAAGGGAAAGTGTGTTGGAATTATAGGAGTAACGCTTATTAACACAGAAAGTATTATTTTCGACTCGTTGATAAATGACAATAAAATCTTCTTTATTTTTAAGCATTTGTGGTCCAGTGGATATCAACTCGGAACGAGAAATCGGAGAGCCGAGTTCAAATTCCAGTTGAATCCATTGTATTCACTTACGCGCAAATACCCTTGGGATAGGTATTAATCCGTCTCTTCCCCCCGTTATGGGTTAAATAATAGGACAGATTGGGTTCTGTAGCCTTGGTCGGCAACCATTCTATCGCAGAAAGCAATGGCAACCTACTGCGGGATAATCTTCTGCCCAGTCAGTCATGTCTCTTTCGAGACATGATCGCCCAAGCGTGTATCACGTATGGCACTTAACTGACTGATTTTATGATAACAGAAGATTTGTCAAGAATGGTATTACAATGTGAAATAATTAATAGCAAAGATAGAAGCAAAAAGAAAAAGAATCTAATTAAAACTGGCTAGATCATAAACCTAAAATACATACTTTTTCTAATTTTAAAGTTTCCAGTATCTCAAGTTGCTGTGCATGTGCAATTGTATCAACGTAAACAAACCTAGTCCAATGAAACATGTTTAACAAAAATTTTTCCCCTTTTTCATACATCTTTCCTACAAAAAAGTTCCTGATATATATATATATATATATATATATATATATATATATATATATATATATATATTTATAAAGTACGTATATTTTGGCAGTATCTTTTCTTTTAAACAAGTTGTGTTAAACGATAAAGATAACATAGTCTTATATATTTTCTTTTGAATTTTTTCATATTTTATTGATTAGATTTTTTATTTCCGGATTATATTTGTAAAGATAATGTCCAAAAGTTGTCCTAGTACTTACGAACGTCATCGTTCATCATCAGGGACTATATTACAGTTTAAAAATCAAATATTACCATGTAGCAAAAAAGTAAAATAAATAAACGTTATGAAGAATTCTTCATAACGTTTATTCATCTATTCATTTATTAACCAGTCAGTTCCTAGCATATTCGAGTGGAAAACTTTTAATATGTAAAGATTTGCTTTTTAATTTTATCAGCAAGATTGAAGTTACACGTAATTTTTCCAAGAAAAATTAATATCTTGCCATATATATCTCTTGTAAACTTTGCGAAGTTTTTTAATTTATTATTTTAATATCGCTACGCATGTTTAGTTGAAATCTCTCTGCAACGTTATTATTTTTACTGTAAAGAATTTTCTATTATTTGAACTTTCTAATTTTTATCTGGTAGCACTACTTTCAGTAATTTAGTTTGCATGTATCTTGTTGACTTGCATTAGCTTTATCTGTGACCTATTATTTTACAATTGAAATAGTTCTTGGTTTTAAATTGATAGTCTTTTCTGAAATCACATACCACAGCCATATCATGAATTAAATTTTGCAGTAAGTGAATTTAAGACTGTTTGTTTTTGTAAAACTGCCTTTTATCTGTCTCTTTTTTAGTTGTACTTCTGACTGTACTTCTGATGTACTATTTTCTTCAAATTTCTCTACATCGTACATTGATAATATTTGATACTCTTCTGATACATTCTGTATTGTTAACTTTCAATCCTGTTTAAGTTTTTGTGAGAAATCGAGAACGTATTTCCGTATAGTTCCTTGATGTTAAACCTTCAACGTGGATAAAAAAGTGAATTCTTTTCACGAACAACTATCTAACTAAACTTATTTATAAATGGAACTTTGTCTGTGTGTATGTCTATCTATGTGTGTGTGTGTGTGTCCGTTATTTATAGACTCCGAAACGGCTGAACCGATTTTCTTACAAGTTTACACAGTTGTACTATAAACGTCTGCGACTGTTCATAGCTAGGTTTTGTGTCGAGGTATCCCAGCTAAATATCGAAAATCGATAATCGAAAAAATCGGGTTATAGAAGGAGTAGTCCGATTTTAAACACTCATTGACAAAGACATAAGAAACGATATTCGTAAGTTTCTAGGTTGCAGTTATTACAATAGTGCAGAAAATCAATAATATATATATATATAAAAGACAAGATGTTTGTGTGTGTGACTGTTTATCTGCCTGTATGTCTGTATTCTTTTCAGTCCTTTTATTTTAGTTTTTGCTTCGGGTTTGGCTCTAAGTAGGTATAATTGTGGTTCTTAGTCTCAGCCATGATACCATTTACTCAGAGGACTTATTTAGTCTTCAAAATTCAGTTTACGACGAAAAAACTTATTTGATATCGGTACCAGGAAATTAAAATTTGACTTACATCTATTCATTTTTCTTTCAGTCTACGGTTTTGCTTTAACTGGAAACAACTATTGCTTTTTAGTCTTTTGTGTTAACGTCCAAAGAGTCTGAGATCCAGGACCATGGATTAGTTTTAAAGCTTTCATTACACCCGAGCAACGTCGGGTTATACTGCTAATCTTTGATAAAATAGACACTGTTTCGTTAAATGATTCTTTTTCTGGAGAATTCTGAAAGAGAAAATTCAGATATTTTTCATGTTCAGCGGGACACAATTCACTTAACAGAATTAATCACTTAACCATCTTTAATCTGGCCATCTTTGACATTCTGGTTTTAAAATGGCCTCGTACCTTCTGAAGCACAATATGACTGTAAAATTTTATTCCAGGTCTAATTGAATTAGCGACCGAGTCCGGCGAAAATGAATTTGACATATTGTCTTTTCCTTGCTTTTCCAGGATTGCTTTTATATGTTCTTGCAAGCAAAAGATCACAAAGTGCTCAACTCAAAGACGAAGAACTTTCTTCAGGGCATGCGAAGATGATGTCTTCAATAAACTTGCACAAAGGAACTATGACCTTACAGCGGAAGAAGGCTTTAGTCTCCACCGATTCATCGGCTCATTGAAGCGCAAACAATTTGGAAAAATTTCCCAAGACCACTGAAGAAGATTTTGGCGATCGATTCACAGGGCCCCCCTTCCCAGGTGAGTGATGCCTCATCATTAGTGAGGCATTTCAACCCCATCTGCTCAAGTACTAATGAAGTGAGTCTCTTGCTTCGTTAAACCGCGCTAGCTAGTCAAAACATATTCAATTGACCACGGGCCAACGGTTGAATGTAGGAGAGAGATCATCCGTCGCCCGTAAGAGGAACTTGAGAATTAGCCTGTATTTATGCTAGAAAGAGTACTCATCTCGAAGTAAGCAATAAAAGTTTTCCTCGCAAGAGTGCATAGTGACAGGGATTTCTTACTGGCGTCTTTCTTCGAGAATTCTTCATTCCCGTCCACTTGCGAACACTTGGAGTGCGATGAGAAGCGCATCTTGACGAATCTCATCTCTAAGTATACTCAGACAGTCTTAAGAAGGATGGAGATAACAGATTTCTTGACTTAGCTTGGTAGTATTCCCCCCCAACAAAAACGAGAACAAGACTCAAAATAATTGTATTATATAGCATACGGGAGTGGAAGTAAGGAAAGCCCTCAAAAGGGAATTGAAGAGAAACACATACTTCCGCCTTTCCTTTAAGCAAAGATTCCCCCGAAACCACAATAGAGCTGCGCCATCGACCTTTTGCCGCAACTCCGGCCAATTCATTTCCGGTTGGGGATAGAGATGTAGATTTTTGAGCCCCTTCTCTGTAATTCACGTTGATTTGCCATGATGTCAGATCAGAACTTATATAGGTCTGGAAAATTATGTGACGTCAAACTACGGTGGCGTAATTTAACATTTTCTTTACATACTGATAACGCATAAACTTTGGCACGTCAGTGTATAAAATCTCTTATCTCTCTCAGTTTATAGTAATTTATGACTTGCTAAAAGGTTACCCAACTTGTAAATTTATTAATTAAATCATTTTTCACACTTCTCGCTTGTAGACTTCTTCTGCAAAACTGCATCCCCTGTTCAGGTCGTCAGAGGTAGTACTGAGTATCTTCATGAACTCTACCGATAGGCGGCCACGTGCTCTCCTAATAACGAAGAGGAGCATCGTATACTGATATTTGGTATTTCTCCTGCCATCATTTAACGAATTATGAGGCCTTTGGTTATGGAATCTTGACTGGCGGCATCCTCACAGGGGAGCGAGTTTGAGTAACAGCACTTTCCAAATAAAGTAACCTTTGATTAAACTTTTGCGTTTATAAAATCATACATTTTATCTTATTGTCTTTTGTGGAGCCACAAATTTTGCGCAAAGTTTTTCGACCGAAAAGACGGACTTTTTTCTCAACACACTTAATTCTTAAGGGATCTACCAAGAACCCATGCTCTTTAATAAGATATTCGTAACTCTTGGCTCTTTCTATAAACGCTGACATGTTAATTATACACTTAGTGGGGGAACATTTCTGCAAAAGGGCGATTCCTCGACCGCTACATTATATTTACTGAAGTTGTTGCTGCTGTTGTTCTTGTACCTTTCATTCTAGTTTGTCTTATTTTCGGATGGTATATTTTTTCTGGTTTTGGAATTTTGGCGATTTGCGGCCACCATACTATTTTCATTTTTCTTTTTATCGTCGATGGAAATATCATCCTGGGTTTTGACTTCTTTATCCGGCGTTTTTTTGTGGGGGAAGCAAATAGTTTTTTTTTAACGGATTGACTTTTGTCCGGAATTTTTTTTAGAAATGTTGCTTTTTTTTTTCGTTATAACCAGAAGAAAATGAAATAAACAATTCCCCAGACAAAAGAAAAGATACAAAAAAAAAAAACGACAACAAAAAAACAAAACAAAAAAATAACAAAAATTCCCATCAGAAACAGTAAACAAATTAAGACACAAATTAAAGTAAAAGTGTGTGGTAAAAACAACCAGCTTTATGTACAATCAGTAACAATTCAAAATGGAAGACGAAAAAATAGGTTTACCACCAATCGAAGAAATTTACTGTTGTGGAGGAATATCCTGTCTTACCCAGTAATGGGTATGGCCCGGGTTATAAAAGACCGGGACTCGAACGAACTACAGAAAGTGTTCGTGACTATACGAGAGTCTTCAGCATTACACGGGAGTGATCGAGAGTGATCGAGAGTGATCGTGATTATACGAGAGCCATTGTCATTAGACGAGAGTTATACGTCAGTAGACGGAAGCATTCTTCACAAGACGGACGCATACGTCCTCTACACAGACATTGCCTTCTTGATTGTTATTCTTGTTAACTGTTGATTGGTGTACGTGTATTTGGTTTATTGTACTGAGGTATAAATCTCTATTCTTATATCCTCAGTGTTAAGAATTATTTCTTGCACTATTCTTTTTCTCTTTATCCCCTCCCGGGATATAACATATATAAAATATAAAATATAAAATATAAAAGAAAATCAATTCAAAGGCACGCACGAACAATAAAACAACGCAAATATTCCCCTTCCACAATGTAATACAGATATAGATATATAGATTCGTCACCTGTTTTCCCTTTTAATACTACTGGCACGTATAAAATGGATTATGATTAACGCGGTTCCTACTTCTTTTTTCAACAATGCTGACCGCACAACTTTTACGAAATACAACTTTTACTGATATCATTTCGGTTTGAAAACGTGAAGAGAATTTCTTTGAATAAACAGGTAATCCAAATACCGTAAGCAGCTTTATAGCCTCATAATATTCAAAGAAAAATCTTAGTACAGGTGTTAATTGATAAATGCGGTTCCCAAACCTGGATGAAAAATTATTTACATAGAATAAAGTATTCATTTTTGCCGCGTGCCGAGGATATTTATTCTTCTCCCCCACTTGAGAGAGATGTGACACAAGGTCATTTTTTAACGTGGGGTCCCTGAGCGCGTACGCCCATGTACTGGTCAAAATATTACCTATCTTCCGCAATGGTTAAGTTCAAAACTAGTCTAAACTAGTCTTGAACTGGGATTAATTTGGTCATTTCAGACCCCAGCCCGATGGCCGGGGACCGAAAAGTTGGGATTCTCACTCACAAACAAATTATAAGCGACAATTGTTGAGTATTTTTATTCAAGCAAGAATAAGAATGATATTGGGCCAGGTTATACATAAATAACAATCACTATAAAAATTAGCGCTTAAAGTAAAATATGATATTTTATTTATTTTTTTAATTGGTATCACCTCATGCAGGGAAGCTAAGACACAAGTGGTTACAGGTTGTAGGAGAATTAGGAACAATAACATTGATAGTGAGCTGAAAATGAAAAGAGTAATCAGAAGGACAGTAGATAGCGATTGACATTGTATTGAAAAAAATTGCAGATTAAAGTTGGTTGGAAAGTATGTAAAAGGGTGGGACCTAGTTGCCAATCTAGTATCTCGTGCAAATTCACATCTAGGGGGCACCAGTGATTTAAGTTCGTCAGAGCAAAAGCCATGAAAGAATTTATAGAAGAGTCACAGGGAAGCCACGTCACGCCGGTGAGAGAGATACAGCAGGCGGTCAGCCAAATCGGTATCAATCACATTACAGATTCTTCGCTGTATTTTGTCAAGAACACCGAGGAGAATAGAAGGGGCACCCGACCAGATGTGGCAGCAGTACTCAATACACGGGCAGATGGCGGATTTATATAATTGCAGGATAGATTCAGGCGGAAAGAAATTCCGGGCCCTGCACAGAGAGCCGACTTTCATAGCTGCGGATTTAGCAATGGATTCGACGTATTCATTCCACTTGAGGTCCGCTGAGAGTGTCAGGCCAAACAGGTGTAGTGATTTACTCTCTGGGAGGCAAGCCTGTTTCATACTAATGGGAGGGAGGTGCGGTTGTCTGTGGTGGGATTACAATGTAATTGTGCGTATGTTTGTGTTTTTGTGAGTGAATAGTTTTCTGTGCGTCTGCGTATTCACATGTATGAAGTGATGTGAGGCTGATGATTTTGAAAACCGGATTAGTAATCCAAAATCAGTTGCAGACTGCAAGCAAGTATTTTTCAATACCCGCAATTGTTAACCATATATCACGCTTATAATCAGATTTTTACGAACGTAGACTTTCAACCTAGTCATTTATTCATCAGGAACGTTCCGTAGTCAAGCAGAACTCTCACTCTTCGACGAAAACGAAATCATTTCGACAGCCACGGTTCCAATGACCGAAACTGGTTTAATTTCAGACCTCCGCGCATTCACTTCTGAGAATAAAAACGAATATTAGTAAAACAAAATTATTTTTTTCTTATCAACGAGAAACGATCCATACAGCATAAAGTCAAATGTGTTTTCTTCGGGCCATAGAGAGTTATATAAACCACCATCAATTCGACTCAAGTATAGAAGGTTCGTCACAGTTACCGCGGTTACTTGCCCGTCCCTTGGCCAGTGTTTTGCAAAAGACAACTAATGAAAACGAACGCCATATAGCCATAAATACGCGATAAAAAGCTCGACCTATGCGAAGCGATACAACTCGTACACGTGAATATATCACTCGTGGGACCTTTCACTACAACCACGATGTAGTACTAACTGCTACATATTCGGTAGCATCCCAGGGTGAACTCCTTGATCATCATCATCATCATCCTGCTGGAGGCACAAACTTAAATATACTCTCTTTTTTTACTTTATCAATTCTTCATCTCTATTGTCATTTATTACATGTCATTCTTTTTTTGTTAGCCAGACTTATGGTACCAGACACAACTCCCTTAAACAAGGTTCCTTTATCCTGTTCGTTATTGCAGCTCCGGCAGGAAACGGTTGCTGCCTGACAATCTCCTCGCAATCATGTTTTTGGCGATATTTCTAAAAACTTACAAAAATAAGAAGCAAAACTAAGCGAAGTGTTATGTTGACATGGGGTTATTTCTGGTAACCGAATGCAGATGTACGCGACCTCATACAGGCGTCTCGTATAGACTAGAATGCCAGAATTTTCAGAACTGTATCTCTCAGTCACCGCAGAACAAGGTAGTGTTCACATGCCGGGCCGTGTTAAGTGGTCGACGGCAGATGTCACGTCCCAGACTAACCTAGATTAAGTATTGAAATATTGGAGGAAATGGTGAGATCAAAAACTTGTTTTAGAATTTTATCTGCAAACATACAGGTGATTGATAAAGTAATGGAAACATTTAGTATAATATGGAAAATCTTATTAAACTGCAAAAAGCTTGTCAATTTTTATGTTTGTGATTTAATATGAATAGTACTTCATTTTTTGGTTAAAATTGTTTTTTCAACAGATATCATTTAAATTAAAATCAAGAGTAAGAACTATTTAAGAATTCTAATTGATCTGTGTTCAGATACTGTTTCCAGGGGAAAATATCATTTATCAGCATGATGATGCAATTATTCATACTGCTAAAGTTGTAGCTGAATATTCTAGGAAATAAAACATCTTATCTGGCTACCACATTCCTCAGATCTCAGCATCATTTAATAGTTATGCTTCATTTTAGAAAGACAAATGAGAAGTCGATATCCTCTACCATCATCATTGAAAAGATTGGAGACGGTTTTAGCTGAAAAATGGATAAAATTTCCTTTTGAAACAATTCAAACTTGCTACGAGTCGATTCCACGCAGAATTCAAGCTGTATTTACAACCAAAGTCTGTACCACATCATATTGAAATAAACTTAATTGAAATTTTAAGGTGTTTTCATTATCTTCTCCAACCTCTGTATTTGATGACACAATTTTTTGTTTTTACAGTATTAGTGATCTAAAGATACTGGAAAATGGACAGTTTCTTTAATATTTAAAAAAGTTACCAGACTCCCTCAGCTGTATTTTACGATTACAGACGAGAGTCAAAAGGATTATTGCAGCCCAGTCTGTGCTAGAGTTGTCCAATATTCACTTTCCATCCTTGACAGAGTTCGTTTACGTGACCTTGAAAATATTTTCCACCATACGACACATTTCATTTAGATGACACGTCGCAAGTCTCCCGCTATTCTGTCACAATTTCCACAGAAAATATTTTGACTAGCTAAATTCCTTACTTTCACTAGTTCAGACATTCGCAGTTAGAACCCATAATGCAAGGTACACAGAGGCGTCTTGTCATCGTTCCTTTCGTATTCCAGTGGTAAGAAGGTAGTTCTATTTGGAAAAAGTTAACTCAGAACTGTTGCTTTGTAGAATGCTTCCCCGATCACTCCGTCATGGGTATGACAATAAACTACATCGAGCAACAAAATCTCTGAACGGAACGTTTTGAGTAGGGCGTAACATGGGTGATAGCACCTGTTAGGTTTCAGCTATGGATAAATAGTTAAACCCAAAATCTTGTCAAAACACTATAAAAATACAAAATAGATTTTCATAACAAAAGTACCAATGGAGAATCTAAAATAAAACAAGTGAAAAAATTAAAATACCTGGGAAGTGTTTTGACAGAGGATGGAAAATGCGACACGGAGATCCAAAGACGCATTGGCATGGACAAAGATGCATTTCAGAGGTTAACCAGAGTGCTGTAAGACGGGAAAATCTCAGTAGAAACAAAGAAAAGAGTGATGGATTCCTATGTGATATCTGTCATTCTGTATGGACGTGAATGCTGGACGATCGTATCAAAGATAAAGGAGAGGCTTGAGGCAGCAGAAATGTGGTTATACAGAAGGATGCTGAGGATAACATGGACAGAGCACGATGAGGTGTTGGAAAAGATGCAAACGCGAAGTAAACTGATAATAAATATCAGGAAGAGAGAAATGAGGTTCCTGAGACACGTAATGAGGAAGGAAGGCTTGGAGAACCTGATACTCACAGTTCAGATGAATGGAAGAAGAGATAGGGAAAAGCAGTGCGAGACGTACTTGTTAGATCTGAGCAAATGGTTAACGGAGCGGAGCTTGGAAGAGTTACTTGCTTTCCAGTCTACTTTGATCTTCAATAATTTAATCACAGTATCAATTGTTTTCTTCTACCTCCATTATTCCTAAACATTTTTTATTATTTGCTTTCTGTAATATTTTCTCATGTTCGTTCACATTTAATAAACCCTTGCATCTTAGTGGTTTTATTGCTTTGCTTAGAGTGAAATTATTAAGAAAAATATCTTCATAGTTTGTACTTTATTCCTTTACGCCCTTGCAAGAACTTCATTTATTAATCATCTTCCTTGAGTGGCATTTCGACTTTGTATTTAGTGAACAATTCGCTAGAAACAAGGAAGAAAGTGCTATATTGCTATGTGTTGTCAGTTCTTCAATATGACAGTGAATTCTGGACAATATCATCAAAGATAAATGAAAAACTGGAAGCAACTGAAATGTGGTTCTACAGAAGGATGCTGCGAATATCATGGATCGAGCATGTGAGCAATAATGAAATTCTAGAAATGATGGACACAAAAAGGAAATTAATACTGATTATCAGGAAGAGACAGCTGAAGTTCCTGGGACATGCAATGAGGAAGGAAGGCTCGGAGAGCCTGATACTAACAGGCCAGATAGAGGGAAAAAGAGACAGAGGAAAGCAACGGAAAACATATTTGAAGGACCTAATCAGGTGGATGATGGAATGAGGGTTGTATGGCGTAACAGGAGAAGGCGTTCTAAGAGCCACCAGGGATAGGGAGACGTGGAAAGCCATAATCGCCAACGTCCTGAAGGGACAGGGCCCATAGTATAATAATAATAAAAAACGATTTGTAGCCGTTATTGTATGCGAGAATCGCAGACGCTTTTTGGTACTGGTATATCGAAAAATATTTCAAAATATTCCTTTTGGGAGATCAGAATAGGCCGACAAGACCGAACAAAAATAGAAAAACGAAGTCTCCGTAGAGCCTGGCGACTCTCATCGGACAGCAAACAGTAATTTTAACCTTTATTGATTTTGCTATAATCAATTCTTCTCTCCATGTATTTATATTCTTAGCAGACAACCTAAAAAATACAATGATGTGATAACTCGCCTAGAAAAATGCAAATGGATTTTTCAAATCTGAGATTTCATTTACAATGATTATGAATGTTTTTCAAAATGGCGAATATGTTTTTCAGCATGTACGGGAGTGTAAAGATGATAAAAAAAATTACTTGCGGCATTTCCCGCGTGGCAAGCGTCGTAAATACTGAAGTTGATACTTTTATTCGTAATGGTTTTTATTGGCTATCATATATTAGTAATGATTTCTATTGGTTTTTATCGGCGATGATTTTAATTGATTATAATTTATTGGTGATGATTTTAAATAGCCATCTTTCATAGGCGATGCTTTTTATTGGCTATCTTTTATTCGTCATGATTTTTATTGAAAATCTTTTATTCGTGATGATTTTTAATGGCTATATTTAATTGGTGATTGAAAATCGTTTATTGGTGATGATATTTATTGGCTATCAATTATTTGTGATAATTTTTATTGGCTATATTCTATTGGTGAGGATATTTTATAGCAGTCATTTATTGGTAATGATTTTAATTGAAAAGCTTTTACAGGTGCATGACTGTATAGCTCGGTGTTGCTGTTTGTTTTGTTTTTTTTGCTGGTTATGTTGAAGCGGTAAGGTCAAGTGATTATTCAAAAAGCTCCAGTATGAGGTTGCAGTGACGTGCAAAATAAAAAAAAATGCGAAGTATCTGTTTTTGTTGTATTTGTAAAACGGGATTTATGCTTGGTCAATTTTACCAATAAACAGGAATAATGTACACAGAATTGGAAGAACGAGAGCGAGCGTTACGGGAGCCTCTAATGTGATGCGATGACGTTGTGACGCTGAAGAAGTGGATGCATTCCCCCTGAAACGTCGGAGGGGTTGGAAATTTGTAGAAAACGTGAAATTGCTATAGCATATAAGGTAGAAGTTACAAAAAAGTGAAAACATACCGTTGTTATTTTCTATTAAACAAGTTGTTTTGAAGCTACTCATTATTCTATTATCCTTAGATATGACTGACTTTTTTCTTATTCCCCCTTCTTGAATTGATAACTCTAATGTTACTTTGCAAGACACACTTTGGGAACATGACATGAGATACCATTCGATACATTGAAGAAGCTTGTGATGCCAATGCCTGACAATGAAGGCTGTGATCAAAGCAAAAGGCTATTATACTAAATATTAAATTTATTTTATAACAAGTATTTTTCTTGTGAAAGCATTTGTTGAGTAAATCAAATAAAATTAATTTAATTAAATTGTTTATTTTCTGTCAATATGCCTCATAAAAGATAAAATAGTTCATGTCCTAATACTTTTGCACAATACTGTATATACTAGATGTATAGCCCGGTGTTGGTCGGAGTGTTTCTTAGTGGTTATGTTGAAATGGTAAGGTCAAGTGCTTATTCAAAAAGCTCCGGTATACGGTTGCCATGACACGTAAGTTAAAAACATGCGAGTATGTATTGGTTTTTGTTGTGTTTGTAAAACGGGATTCTTGCTTGGTCAATTTTGCCAATAACTATGAATAATGTATATACAATTGAAAGAACGAGAACGAGCGTTACGGGAGCCTCTAATGTGATGCGATGACGTTGTGACGCTGAAGAAGTGGATTCATTGTTCTTGCAACGTCGGAGGGGTTGGCAATTTGTAGAAAACGTGAAATTGTTATAGCCTATGATAAGGTAGAAGTTACAAAAAAGACGGGATGTTTTTTTTGGAAACAACTAAGCGTTTCGGAGAAATAAACGATCGCTAAAAGTAATGTTTTCCATTAACTTTTGTCGCATTCTGTGTGTCAATTGAAATTTTTGTTTGCATATCAAGGCATGAGACCTTGATCGACCCAGTGACTCGATTTTGGTTGAGTTTGAGTGGAGCGTCTTGGAGACATGCATAAAAGTGCGCGAAAGACCACAGGAAATTATGTTTTTGACGAACCTTGTACATTGATTCGAGAAACTTATGTGCATCAATGGTTCGAAACTTGATCTACAAGTTACCCGATTTTGGTTGAATTCGCATAAGGCGTCTCGGAGAAGAAGAGTTCGTAAATTCTAAGCGTTTCGGTGATTTCTGCCGTACCCTTTAAATCGATTCGAAAAAAATTGTTGCGTACGTGTCATGATCAGCATGTGATTCAATGTTTTTTAAAATCGGACCAAAGGTTTCGGAGGAGTAGGGTTGTGGTGACACACAAACACACACACATATCTATCTATCTATCTATCTATCTATCTATCTATCTATCTATCTATCTATCTATCTATCTATCTATCTAATTCTCCTTATCTATCTATCTATCTATCTATCTATCTATCTATCTATCTATCTGTTGATTTTTTCCATGGCTATCATTTATTGGGAATAATTTTGATTTGTTATCATATATTGGTGATGAGATTTATTGGCTATATTTTATTGGTGGTGGTTTTTAATATCGATCATTTCGTGATGATGATTTTGATTTCATGCATGCATTCACCCTAGTCGGGTTGAGCCGGCTTCCTCCTCGACGTAGAAAGCCTCATTAGCATTTGTTTAAGAGCAGGGTCCCAAGTCCTATCCTGTTATTTAACCAATAACTGGAGGAAAGGGACGGATTAATACTTTTCCCAAGGGTACCAGCTCGTAAGTGAATGCAGGGCATTCAACTGGAATTCGAACTCGGCTCACCGATTTCTCTTTCCGCGCCGAAATCCACTGCACCACAACGCACATCCGTCAATAAACGCTTACAGCACCTGGTATTCCCAAGCGGTCACATACCTAAGTACTAACCAGGATTAACGTTGCTTAACTTCGGTGATCGAGCGAGAACCGGTGTGTTCAACGTGATATGACCGTAAGCCACGTGATATGATCGTAAGCCAATAATTTTTATTGGCTATACTTTATTAGTGATGCTTTGTATTGGCTATCATTTATGGGTGATGATTTTGATTTGCTATCATGCAATGGTGATGAGTTTTATTGGCTATATTTTATTAATGATGGTTTTATGGAAACACTAGCAGTACAGCCCGGCATTGCTCGGGTGTAATGAAACCTTTAAATACTAATCAATGGTCCTGGAGCTCAGACTCAGCCTAAAGAAATTTGGTGAGAATCAGATAAAAATTGTGGATTTGTATAAAGGACATACAGACAGATAAACAGACACACACACAAACATATTTCCTTGTATATAGATATATATTATCGATTTTCTGCACTATTGTAAGAATTGCAACCTTGAAACTTCTGAATATTGTTTCTTATGTCTCTGTCTATGAGTGTATCAAATTTGATTAAAATCGGGCAACTCCTTCTATAACCGGATTTTTTCGATTATCGATTTTCGATATTTATCGGGGTACCTCGACACGAAACCTAGCAAAGAACTCTCGCAGACGCTTATAGTACAACTGTGTAAAATTTCAATAAAATCGGCTCAGCCGTTTCAGAGTCTATAAGTAACGGACACACACACACATACACACACCGACAAAATTCCATTTATAAATAAGTTTAGATTATATTTGTGATAATTTCCATTGACTATCATTTATTTAGTTTAAGTTTTATTGGTTATATTTTATTGGTGATGCTTGTTATTGGCAATTTTTTGGTGTGATGATTTTTATTGTAAATCTTTTATTGGTGATGAGTTTTGGCTATGTTTTTTGGAGATGATTTTCTTTTGAAATCTTGTATTGTGATGAGTTTTATTGGTTATCAATTATTGATGATTTCATTAGTCACATTTTATATTGCCGATAATTTTTATCTGAAATAATATGGTGATCATTTATTATTGGGAATCTTTTATTAGTTATGATTTTTATTGGCTATATTTTTTTCGTGAAAAGTCTTTATAAATATCTGCCTTTTTTGTTCGAGTACCAGCGCGTTGTGGTGCAGTGGATATCGGCTCGGAACGAGAAATCCGGGAGCCGAGTTCGAATTCCAGTTGTATTCATTGCATTCACTTACGCGCAAATACCCTTGGGAAAGGTATTAATCCGTCTCTTTCTTCCAATTTTGGGTTAAATAACAGGATAGATTGGGTTCTATAGCCTTGGCTGGCAACCAGTCTACCGCAAAAAAGCAATGACAATCTACTGCGGGATAATCTTCTGCCCAGACAGTCATGTCTCTTTCGAGACATGATCGCCCAAGCGTGTATCACGTATGGCACTCAACTGACTGACCAGAGTAGAAAAGAATATTCTTCTTTAGTAATTTATGATGTTATAGCATCTTTTTTCTCCTATTGAATATTTTGAGCTTATTCGGTGTAAATTAAGTTAAGGTAGCAGTCACTTTATGTCTAATTGAAAGTGACATTCATTAACCTTGTGTTATGGTGAAACACACCTATTCCTCAGATAATGGACTCTCCCTCATATTAATAAGAGTTAACAGGAAGTTAATTCGAGAAGTTCTTGGGAAGTTATTAGGAGTTCTTGAAAAATCTAAAGAGTTTTTTAGAGTTCTATTGTAGTTCAGTAGAACTATTTGTTATTTCCAGTTTGGGCATCGTTGGACTAAGACAGCTGATATTAGTCGGCAGTTAGCCGGATACTAAGGAGTCAGCTTACAGTGGAAGATTACCAAATTCCTAACATTTTGGGTGCGTTAGTCGATTAGCAACCGACATAGCACGATTATAACTTTCAGTGCGAAAACTATTCCAGAACACCTTGTTCAAATTCTTTTTTAAAGTAGACTTGTGGGTGTGTCGGCCATGCCTAGTACAAGGCCACTTCCGAACATAGCCGACAATTCACGGATTTAAAAATATCATAAGGTTGTTGAAAAAAAAATACGTGGAATTTTGTTAGATGATATACTATTACATAGTTGTGAGAAGAAAAATGTTCATTGAAAAAAATGCATGTAGCATTATAGTTAAAACTGTTCAAAAAGAATTGTAAGTATTTAAAACGTCCACAGAAGGTTAGAGTTCATGATTGTGTAGCAGCTGAATGTAAAGTCTTATGTTCGTTCTTCTTTTTAGTTGGTCGACGACAGGGTGAGAAAGAAGTAAATAAAGAAGCAGTACTTAGCGTGTCCTGTTGTTGTTGTTCTCGTTAGCGGCGTGTAGCAAAAAAGAAAAAAATGGAAGAAGTATTCAGTGAGACGAGACCGAGTCAGCTTGAAGTCATTGTGAATATGCTATCAGATACCGCCCCCATTCTTTTGTTACATTGGCACATGCCTGTCAGCTAACCGTTCCCATGCTGGACTAATTTTGACCAGTCACGGAATGTCCTTAAGTAGTGAATCTGGTCATGTGACGGGCTCCAGAGAGCATTTTCACTTCTAGGTGGGAAAAAACGTCATATATGAATTTTCTATTTTTTTAGCCAATCAGGATCAAGAATTTTGGTTTTCACACTGACTTGTGAAATTTGCTTTGGTCTTGGTTTTTCCAAAATGATTTTGGTCGTTTGAATCCACTTTTGTGGGTGTTGGGACGCCCGCGCCTATTCGGCTATAATGGACTATTCTATTACTATGTAAAGTAATGGTGGCATTACGTATGGGAGTGTGCCGAGCAGCCGATCGACAAGTCAGTCGTAGACTTCCGGTGACGACCCGGAAGTACCCATTGCTCATACTACGTCTTACGACGGTTGAGACGATTAACCCTTATTCTTGTATTGGATACTAATAACCTTTGTAAATACTATTTTCACGGAATACAACAATTAACCTATTCCTGTTGTTGAGTTATTTATTCTTACTCACGACATAACAGTGGGTGTGCAATTTTACTTTGTCTGTTATAGTTAGGTTTTTCCTAAATGCTTTTAGTCGTTTGGATCCGATTTTGCGCGTGTGCAAATTTACTTTGTGTGTTTTAGATAACTGTTGGATGATATAGGATTTATATCCTATAGACTACTTTTTATTGGTAAAATTTATTCGTTAATGTGAGATGTAAATTCGAAATAAAGTAACTGAAAATGAAAAAGTACGAATTGATTGACTGATTATTTTTACGCATTATCAATCGTTTACAGGCTATTTAAAACCAGAAAAATATTTTTAGATTGTAAGAAGTTTTTGTAGATAATAGTGCCTTTCTGATACACGTTTTACTATTTAACCCATAGCTTCATTGAAAAGAGTTGGATTCATACCTTTCTCATGTGTATTTACACGTAACTTAGTTCTTCCATTTTTTTAAATTCCAAACCGTTATTTTAGAAAGAAATGTAAATAAAGCCAAAAAGCAAAAGCAAAAAAATCAAACACAGCCGTTGAACCCATTCTGACTTTATTCAAGTCCTAGAATGTGTGTGCTAAGTAACGACTGAAAAGCATCATTATATCATAGTTATATCACTGAATACTGTTGCCACATCTGGTCGGGTGTCTCTGCTATTCAGTTGTAAGTTCTTGACAAAATCCAACGGAGAATCTGTGATCGATCCCGACTTGACAGCTCAGCTGCAGTTACTTTCTCACCAGCATAATGTGGCTTCCCTGTATCTCTTCTACAAATAATTTCACGGCTTCTGTCCCGATGAACTTAGCTCCCTGGTGACCCCTATGTATGAATTTACACGAGCCACTATATTAGCAACTAGGTTCCACCTTTTACAGTGAAACCAATAAAATGTAATCGCAACTTCTACCCTAACAGCTTTTTCTCTCGCACTTCTCGCCTGTGGAATTCCCTTCCGTATAACTGCTTCCACGACAGCTACAATCTCCAAGAATTTAAACGTAAGATCAATAGTCATCTCCTATCTAACTGAATCGCATCCTTTCTCTCATGATCGTTTCTCCGCCCACTTCACTATCACCCCACCAGTATTCAAATCCTTCTCTTACCCACTTCCTGACACCCTCTATAACCTGTCTCTCTTTCTCATCACTTTCCTCTTATGTAACCCACTGCACACCAGTGGCAGTAAAACTGCCTTGCTTGGGGTGAAATGATTTAAAATAGGTTCAGCCCACACCATGATTTCCAATTGCATTCCAAGTGAATTCAGTACGATTTACAATCCAAATACCTAGTAAATTGTTTCGTTTTTAGAAACGGTATATCCTTGCCGTTGGCAGTTATGTTGCTCCACAAAACAAATGGAAGATAGTTCCACGTTGTACGCATCACGATCATTTATGATCTCTCTGCATAGTAAAAAATGTTTCTAACGGGTTTGCTCCCCATTGCTTACAAAATACCTGAACTGAGCAGGCTCGACGTATATCTTTGGTGAACATTTTGATACCAGTGCTCTCAGCTTGATTTAAACGTAAATTTAAATAATAGTTGTTTTTTTTATGCGAATTCATAATCAGTTTTCATTTTCTATATTGAATTAAAAAAATTAGAAATCCAAATAAATTACTTTGAACGGTATTTCCATGATTCTATAGGTTAACTGAAGATTAAAGACACTGATTCTTGTATATCTTCATAATCAAAGATTTCTTTTTCTATATAGAATAAAAAAATTGTCGATCTTATCACACAGTTGTAACAGGGTCTAGTGAGACAAGTTTGCTAACCATTACACCACGTCGGTGTCCAACATAGATAGATAGATAGATAGATAGATAGATAGATAGATAGATAGATAGAAACAGGCTGAGATAGATAGATAGATAAATAGATAGATAGATAGATAGATAGAAACAGGCTGAGATAGATATATAGATAGATAGATAGATAGATAGATAGATAGAAACAGGCTGAGATAGATAGATAGATAGATAGATAGATAGAAACAGGCTGAGATATATATATATATATATATATATATATATATATATATATATATAGATAGATAGATAGATAGATAGATCATTTAGTATATAAACAATCCATGAAGACTCTTCAGTTATGTTAAGTCCGTAATAGATAGATAGATAGATAGATAGATAGATTCTCATACAAATATATAGACAGAGAGACGTTG
>JBBBDQ010001196.1:2677500-2737500 GCA_037127315.1 Ascarosepion bandense
ATGTGCGTTGTGCTGCAGTGGATATCGACTAGGAACGAGAGATCGGCGTGCCGAGTTCAAATTCAAGTTGAATTTTTTCATTCACTTACGCACAAATAGCCTTAGGAAAGGTATTAATCAGTCTATTCCCTCCAATTATGGGTTGAATAACAAAACAGATTGAGTTCTATAGCCTTGGCTGACAACTAACCCATGTCTCTTTCAAGACATGATCGCCTAAGTATCATGTATGGCAATTAACTGACTGACTGTCATAACTTGGGATGATGATTTCGCTGATAAGTATGCAATCAGTTTTGATGCATTTAATAAAACTTCTTGTTTTGTCATGAAAGCCCTGACAGAATTTAAAAGCTTTTACACGGCCTTGTTGGTGATGAATTATTTATTCGAAAACGGCTTTTCCTTAAACGAAAGAGTGCTGGTTTCTCGCTATTTTTTTGTTATTCTCACAGATGGTCAGACGAGTTACACTCCTCATTTCAACCAGTTCAAACTTTCACAATTTGGTCACCCGTGCTAATTACATAAGCACCAATACTTATCCCAATTATATTCTATTGCAAAGAAAGAAATCCTGCTCTGACAATTTTTTCCAGAACTTTTAGACTATGAAACATACTCTCGAGAGGATGCTTCCGAAATCCCCACAAACTTAAACTCTTCAGTTCTAGGGTAAACCATCATTTCTCTTGTGTATCCACATTATATGAACTTACTTCCTCCTTTTACACCTTTGTGACAAACTTATTCATTAACCCTCTTCTATGAATAGCTCTTGTGCTTTGAATTAGCTGATCAATCAAACCATATAACAATTACCAATTTGTATTTATATATTTCTAGTGTCTTTATTTTATATATTTCTGTCCTATCTGTAGTGGGAAGCTAGATAAATAAACTTACACTACCGGTCATAATTATTAGACCACCCCATTAAATATATATATATATATATATATATATATATATATATAGTATGAAATATATATATATATATATATATATATATATTTCATACTATTTTTAGTATGTATTGCCAAGTGGATAATTCTAAATGAAAAAAGAATGGTTCTTTTGTTAATACTGCACAGTAACATGTACATCAAATTAACTGTTCTGGTGTCCAGTTTTTGTGATCTCTTTCCCATGCCAGTCTCTTCCTTTTATTGGATGGCCCAAGCAAAGGCTTCCTGGCTGCCTTGTAAGATTTTGCAATGTAATAACAAAAGAACAATTCTATTTTCATTTAGAATTATCCATTTGGCAATAAATACTAAAAATAGTATGAAATACATCATTTTTTTAAAAACTGGGGTGGCCTAATAATTATGGCCGGTACTATAAGTTAGTAACTATTTTTTAATCAGTTGGCCAAAACAAGGCGATAAAGCCACTAAAACATAAGGTTTACTGGGAGTGAGAGAGAAAAGACTTTAGTAGAAACCAGAAAGCCAATCCTAAACAGGAAACAAGGAATAATCCTCTACTCCTTTTCACGAGACCGGGGATTTTAGAAGTGATAACTTCCTTAGTAGTTTTAATAATCTATAGAGATAAAATATTTTATCTGCATTTAAACATGTTGTAGAGGAACATCAAATCCTACCCCTTAATGGATATGGTCTAGTCTATAAAAGACTGTGACTGGGGTCATACGTCAGCATACGTCCCTAGACGGGAGCATACGTCATAGGCGGAGACATTGGCTACTTGATCGTTATTTGTGTTACTATACGTTGATTGTTCTTGTACGTCTTTTATTTTATTTTACTGTTGTATAATAACCCTCTTCTAATCGATCTTCAGTGTAAAATTCTTACACTATTCTTTTCCCTGATATTCCTTCCCGGGATATATCATATTGGCGGCGAAGATTTGGCAGTTACGTGGGACTCCCCAAAACATCAGATTGACGACGAAGATTTGGCAGTTACGTGGGGCTCGCCAAAATATCAGATTGGTAAAAAAAAAAAATTCCGCATTTACGCGAAGCTCGCCAAATATCAGTTTGGTGACCAAGATTTTGAAGTTTACGCGATTGAAAAAAATAAGGCAGTAACTTCTAGCCATATATCGGATTGACGACGTAAATTTGAAAAGGTTAAGTTAAGGTAAGAGGTAGTTTTTTTTTTACCCCCTCATAAAAAAAACTATGTTTATTGTTCTTGCCGAAGAGTATAACGTATTGGTCAGCTGTACATATAAAAAATATAGAACAATTTGCTGAATTTGCAAAGACGCTGGGAGGAGCAGTCCAACAGTTAATGCAACAACAACAACAAATTTTAAAACAACAGGCAAGCCAACCAAAAATACAAAAGGATCTCCAACAACAAATGATATTTCAACAAGAGGTTTTGAAAAAATGGTATTAAAGCAGGGTGAACCGAAGGACTGTTCTAGAATCTTCTCTGCAGAGTGTATTTCAAACTCTTTAACAGAATTTATATACAATCCTGAAGAAGGAATTACTTCTCCTTCGTACTATAAAAGATATGAAACGATTTTTTCGAGACGGTGCAAAGCATGGACCGACGAGGAAAAAATAATGCTTCTATTACATAAGATAGGAACTCAGAAGAATATGAAATACACAAATATTATTTTACCGAAGAAACCTGAAGACATTTCGTTCGACGAAACGGTTGAAATTTTGTCGAAAATGTTTGGAGAAAGGGAAAGTTTGTTCTATACACGATATAAGTGTTTAAATATCATAAAAGAACATGAAGACTTTGTTACGTACGCTGGAAAAGTTAACTCACAATGCAAATGATTTAAAATCAAAGATATTAAAAAAGTACATGTTTAAATGTTTAATCTTTGTACAAGGGTTAACGGCACCGAAACATAAGGAAGAACGTTCTAAGATTCTCACAATGTTGGATCAGGATGCAGAAAAACGCTGCAGAAATTATGGGAAAAATGCCAAAAATTGATAAACATTAAAAGAGAAAATGTTTGTATTGAAGAAAAAAGCGTTCATAAAGTTAAGCAACAGGCCTACGAAAAGGGAAAACCATACTGCGAGGCATGTGGCAAAACTAATTACGTCACAAATAAATGTTATTTTAGAGATAAAATATGTTCTGAATGTGCGAAGAAGAGACACAAAGCAGTGATGTATAGGAAAAAAAGGGACCGAAAGTCCAAAAGGATAAATACTTTGGTAATGAATTAAGTTACAAAGGATTGCGGTACTAGAAAGTACGTGGACATAAAAATAAATGAAAGAAATGTAATATGTTTACTGGATACCGGAAGTGATATCTCTACAGTAGATGAATATACCTGAGAAAAATTTGGCCGACCAGAGCTACAGAAAACTAAAAAGATTACATGAGGCATTTCAGGTAATAAATTAAAATTCAAAGGTGAATCTTTTGCGAAAGTAGCATTTAACGGCAAAGTACACAAGACTAAATTCTATGTGATTTTAGGAAAGAATACAAATCTATTTGGGATAGATTTAATCGTGCTATTTAATTTATGGGAAAAGCCCATGAATATGTTTTGCACAAGGATAAATGCCTCAAATGTAGGAAAGTCAAAGCAGACTGAAAAATTCGTAAAATACTTCAAAAATGAGTTCACGGAAGTATTTTCGGAGGAACTGAGTTGCTGTACGCAAACTGAAGTGAAGTTTGAAATAAAGGACAACATTAAACCTGTGTTCAAACCGAAAAGGAAAGTTCCTTTTGCAACATTAGAGGCGATAGACAAAGAATTGCAAAGATTAGAGAAAAATGGAGTTATTGAAAAAGTAGATTATTCGGACTGGGCATCGCCTACCGTCTATGTAAAGAAGAAAAATAACAAGATAAGAGTGTGTGCGGAATTTTCGACCGGAATAAACGAATACTTAAAAGATCCCAAATATCCACTTCCCACAGAGGAGATATTTTCAAAGTTAAATGGAGGAAAGATTTTTCAAAGAGAGATCTGTCAGAAGCATAATTACAAGTTAAGGTCAAGGAAGAATGTTCAAAGTATTTGACAATAAACACACATAGAGTATTATACAGAGTGAAACGTCTACCGTTTGGTTTAAAGATAGCACCTAGTGCATTCCAACAAATCATGGACACTATGTTATCAGGTCTTGACTATGCAAGGGCGTACTTAGATGACATTTTGATTAAAAGCGAAAGTATAGAAAAGCATAAAGCGCATGTCCGAACTGTTTAAGCGAATTAGGAATTATGGGTTCAAAGTAGAACCTGAAAAATGCGAGTTTTGCTTGAACAAGATTGAGTATTTAGGTCAAAGCAGAAGAAATATAGCCAGATAGAAAAGGAAGCACTTGCTATAATTTATGCGGTAAAAAAATTCCACAGATTTATTTATGAGAGAGAGTTTGTACTGCAAACCAACCATAAACCGTTATTAACAATATTTGGGTGGAAAAAGGTGTACAGACTCATTCAGCGAACAGGCTACAAAGATGGTCTGTAATTTTGTTAAATTACAATTTCAAAACGAAATTTATTCCATCTAAAGAAATAGCACATGCGGATTGTCTGTCAAGACTGATTCCAAAAAAGCCTGAATTGCTAGAAGAAACGGTGATAGCGGCGCTGAAAGAAGAAAAAGAACTAAAGGATGTACTAGTAAGCACCGTTAGCCTATTACCAGTAAAGAAATTGAAAAATGGCAAAAACAGATGACTATATTGCTAAAATGATTAAGCAAGTGAAAGGAAATAAAGAAAATAAAGGAGGAAAAATTTCACCATTTTCAGTTTGTAACGAGACACTGATGTATGCTCAGAGAGTGGTAATACCAAGGGTGTTAAGAAAAAGGGTTTTAAAAGAATTTCATCTAGGTCATCCAGGTATATCACGAATGAAGTCCTTAATGAGGAGTTATGTGTACTGGCTTAGAATGGAGCAAGATATCGAAGAATTGGTGGAACAGTGTCAAAACTGTCAGCAGCTAAATAACCATCCATAAAAACGCAGCCGTGGCCTAAAACGGATGTGCTGTGGTCACGAATACATGTGGATTATGCAGGACTAATAAAAGAAGAATATTATCTAATCATGGTGGATAGTTTTTCCAAATGGCCTGAAGTATATAAATTCAAGCGACCAACAGCGACAAACAGAATAAAGGCTTTAAATGAAGTATTTAGCCGGCTGGGGTTGCCAAAAACAGTCGTAAGTGGTAACGATGCCATATTCACAGGATCTGAGTTTAAGAGTTATTGCGAGGCGTTGGCTATGGAACACATAACAATGCCTGCATATAATCCGAGGTCAAATGGGCAGGCGGAAAGGTTCGTCGATACATTCAAAAGAGCAATGAGAAAAGCAGACGGAGCCGACACTGATGATAAAAATATTCAAACATTTTTGAAGGTGTATAGGATTACTGTTGCACACTTTCTTCTAGTGAGTGCAGAACCAGGGATCGAACCGCAGACCGTTGGATTTCAATTCAACGCTCTCCCAGCTGGCTTCTTGCTACGCCTCTTCCTCTTCCTACTCCACTTTCCTCCTTCCACCTTTTCACTGCGTCTCTCTGCGTCAGCTTCTCGCCAAGAAATTGACGCCACTGATCTTTGAGTGAACTTGGTCGGTCAGTTTTATAATCCATTTCTCTACCCATAATCCATTTCCTCAGTCTATAAAAATTCCACTCGAGGGCCTCCTCTCTTTTTTCCTTTAGAATGAGCTGAAGGTGGATTATTAAGACAGCGGTGAGTATTATTATTATTTTCTTTCTTTGGAACAGATTACTGCTCTGCACGCCAGACACAAACGAACTCTCTTTTTTCCAGAGCCGCCGCTAGTCGCCCTTTCATGTTCACAATTACACCCAATCACAATATCAATGTTAATTTATCACCTGCGGAGGTAATGTATGCAAGAAAGATTAAATCAATCTCTGATAGGCTATTACTAAAAGGAAGGAAAAGACCTTGAGAAAACCAAACTCGGATACAAAGTATTTCAAAGAAGGCGATAAAGTTTTCTTTAAAAATTATCGGTCAGGAAAGTGTTTGTGGGAAGACGGAATAGTAAGTCGGAGAATCGGTAAGGGGATCTATATAGTGCAAGGACAGAGGTTTGTCTGCAAAAGACACCTAAATCAGTTAAGACCCCGATTCGTGGAAACCGTCAATAAGGAATATGAGATACCAATGGAGGTGTTATACGATAGGTTTGAAATTAAACCACCCACGAACCTGGGAAGTACCGATGGAGGTAACTAATGATTCTCCTGAAAGTGAGGACACAAAGAGAAGAAGTAAGAGAAAGAGAAAAAAAACACCTATGCCCAGATCCCAGAAGAAAAAATATTGAGCAAAATTCCAAGAAGAATTTAGCTCGGGGAGGTGCTGTAGAAGAGCATCCAATCTTACCCCGTAATGGATATTGTCCAGTTTATAAAAGACTGTGACTGTGAACATACGTCAGCATACGTCCATAGACGGAAGTATACGTCACTAGACGGACGCATACGTCATAAGCGGAGAGATCTGTTACTTGATCGTTATTCCTGTTACTATACGTTGATTGTTCTTGTAGGTCTATTGGTTTATTGTACTGTTGTATAATAACTCTCTTCTAATCTATCTTCAGTGTTAAGTAATATTCTTACACTATTCTTATTCCGAAATATATCAAAACAAAATTCGTTTCCGAGCAAAATGAAGCGTTTAATTAATCAGTTCCTTTACTTCTACGGCTATTAGACTACAGTCTTATTTGTTCAAGTCTTTTATGTGAGGCAGTCAGGTACCTTTGTCAAGTAAGTGATCGTCTTTATTCAAGTTGGTCTTGAAATAGTCTTTGTTATCAATGTCTTTGTTGTTCTGTTGCAAAACCTTTTCTTCGAAGAGATATTTCCAGTTCACTGCAAAATTAAACACATACAGTTTTTTAACATGAAAAGATATTGAGCAAAAAGTGATTCACATAATACCAGGAATAATCAATAAATCATAGATACCATTAAACGTTTGAAAAATATAAAGAGAACGGATTGATTGAACGGTGCATTGGCCTCGATTTTAGTTGGCAATTCTTTAACCTTCGCTTAACTGAGGCTCAATACTTTATTTGAAAACTTTTGTTTCATTGTATTTCACTATTATAACTTTCTAGCAACAGCAGCCATTTTTGATGATACAGAAGCAAATCATGTAACTGGAAGTTTTCACCTGTCTTGCATTTGATTGCTACTATAAAATTCGTGTTGTTCTTGTCCTCTTTAAAGCTTTCTTCGTACTAACACCTTCTCTCCATGGTTTTCTCAAAACTAGTCGGTAGAATTATATTCCGTTGTCTTTAAGCAAAAGACATAGATTAATTAGTAAAGAATGGTTCAGCACTAGTGTCTTTGCTTTGAAAGACATTTTTCTATCTATTGATACTGTTAATACTTGTTTTATTTTCCGAAAAGCAATTTTCACTATTTCTGACAATAATGCATTTCCATTTCGTACAGTTAATATTTGAGTTTGAGTTTTGTTTAACGGCATATCAACCTCTGGGGATTATTTTAATGCAAAAAAGGTGGGATTTTAAGGTATTTTTTTAATGTTTGGTTATAGTGAGAAGGTTGATTTAGTCAGATTGTGATTAATTTTTTTATTTTTTATTTTAAAAAACTGAAAATGTCTTCTCGTTTTGTATTTCAAAATGTTTTGCTGAGAGTAATTTTTCCTTCAAAAATGTTATGGTCATAATTTTTTCTTCGAAAATGTATTGTTGGTAAAAAAATGTATATTTTTCTACAAAAGTTTATTTTTATGTATATATTTCTATAAAAGTATTTTTATACTTTCATAGTATTTTATTGGTTATTTGTTTGTCCATAGCTAGGACTCTTACAGGTGCTACCACTCCGGGTCAGGGTGGATCTGAGAGCAACAGCAATTAAGAGATGGTTCCATGCTTCTCACAACCTCCTGATCAGAGGCCTTGCTGCAGGATGCCATACATTAAATAAAACTGATAATGTTTCTTATATGGCCTAAATTAATATGTAAAACTCATTGAAGAATTGACGAAATCATGAATGTAACCGGAGATTACATGGATGAAAATGACCATTAATTTATTTATATATGTACACACACACACACACACACACACACACACACACACACACACACACACACACACAGGTATATATATTATTAAATTTCAGTTAATATTTTATGTAAATTTAGATTAATTAATTGAAATATCTTCTAAATAAGATGATAATAATTGATGTGATCGTTCATATAAATATCGTTTATTAGAAAGGTTGAAGTATTCCTTCATCTAAATCTACGTTATTCGAAGGATTAAAATAATTATTTATATATATATATATATATATATATATATATATATATATATATCAGTCAGTTAAGTGCCATACGTGAAAACAGGCTTGGGCGATCATGTCTCGAAAGAGACATGACAGACTGGGCAGAAGATTATCCCGCAGTAGTTTGCCATTGCTTTCTGCAGTAGACTGGTTGACAGCCAAGTCTATAGAACTCAATCTGTCCTGTTATTTAACCCATAACTGGAAGGAAGAGACGGATTAATACCTTTCCCAAGGGTATTTGCGCGTATGTGAATGCAATGAATTCAACTGGAATTCGAACTCGGCTCCCCGATTTCTCGTTCCGAGCCAATATCCACTGCACCACAATATATATATATATATATATATATATATATATATATATATATATATTATCCTACGCTTTAGACACTAGAACGTAAGATAATATGTATATTTATTAATATACATTTTTTGCTTTCTTATATCGCATTGGGCACTGTCCTATTAACACCTAATAAATATTCATATATTGATGTATATCTGCGCGTATATACATACATATATATTTACTTATTTACACCTATATATATATATATATATATATATATATATATATATAAAGAGTAATATAAGCATTAGCATAACCCAGAATTTTTCAAACAATTCGTGTCATCGCCCACTTTCTCATGGACAAAATTTCCGCCAACTAACTATAGTGTAAAAATTTAAAAGCACATCAAAACCGTTCGCTAAGCTTTTTTTTCTGACTTTATGAAGTAGTCAAAAATACCAAAGCGTGGTAAGAAATAGCGCTAATTCGGGGAATGCTGCTACAGCAATCGCCGCATACGTCAATCTTAATGTTATTGTGCCCTCTTACGAGGAATGGACTCTTCCTTTTACTATATAATTACCTGCAAGAAGTAGTTAAGTCGGCAGTTGACTGCAGCTAATTCTGCGGTGCGTATTGCCAAACTCTGCTTTCGGGTGGAGACTAATAGTCCAGTCGAGGCTCTGCCGAAGGGTAGGGACTCGTCTGGGGAATATTAGACATAAATTTTTGACCGGCGTATATGACCCGGATTTCCCACATTAAAAAGGCCTTGTTCCTTGGGAGGCAACTAAATACTAGTTGACAACAGCTGCTAGTCAGGCAATAAGCAGCGTAACTGTACCGTTCGATCTTACATTATTCTATTTACTTATTATTAGCACTTACCTTGTACATATGTTTTTGTTATATTGTTTTGAACCTACCTTTTGCTTTCTGTGTCTTACTTCTGACCAAACCGGTCACTACAACTTTGAGGCAAAGTTTTGCCACAACTCCACAACAAATTTGTGACGAAGATCTACAACACTTAATACATGAACAAACAAAAAAAAAACTTGACGATTGAAAACTATAATTTACTTGTTATGGTTAAATTTAGTCTTATTGGTTAGGGCTAGTTTTGCGAATACTGACACAAAATTAAAGGATTTTTTTAATTAATTATGCAAACGAAGAAGAAATTATATTTGGCATCGGGAAGAAACAGCTGACGTTTCAAGGACACATAATGCGGAAGAGGGGTTTTGAGAATCTAATGCCCACAAGACGGAGAGAAGAAAAGAGAGACAGGGAAAAAAACAATGCGAGACATACTTCATGGGTTTGAGTAGGTGAATTGTGGAGCGCGATTTGGAAGAAATTCTTCTTCTTCTTCTTCTTCTTCTTCTTCTTCATTATGTGCTGAGTGCCGTTAGAAGGAGGAAATCATGGACTTCCACCTGGCTTTGTCTCTTGTCGCTCTCAATAATTTTTTCTCTTGGTTTTTCTTCTAAGCCCCGCTCTGTCAACCATTTGCTCAGACATAACAAGTACGTCTCGCGTTGTTTTCCCCTGCCTCTCCTTCCATTTATCCGGCCTGTGAGTATCAAGTTCTCCAGACCCTCCTTCCTCATTACTTGTCCCAGGAACCTGCTTTATCTCTTCTTGCTATTTATTATCAGCTTTTTTCTCGTTTGCATCCTTTCCAACACCTAATCGTTGCGCATGTGCTCCGTCCATGGTATCTTCAGCATCCTTCTGTAAAACCACATTTCTGTTGCCTCAAGCCTTTCCTTCCTCCTTGATGAGATCATCTAGCATTCACTTCCATACAGAAGGACAGATATCACATAGGAATCCATCACTCTCTTCTTTGTTTCTAATAAGATTTTCCTGTCTTTCAATACTTTGGTTAGCTTCTGAAATGCGTCTTAGGCCATGCAAATGCGTCTTTGGATCTTCATGTTGCACTTCCCATCCTCTGTCAAAACACAGGTATTTGAATTTTTTTTGACAAGAGAAAAATTGTTAACAGCGACAAGGAATACAGGAAAATGGATGTTACTGAAACAAGAAGTAGATAAACTGCTAGCAACTAAGAAAAATTAAGCGAATATTTTTTGGTGTTCTTGTTATTCCCTTACCGGATTTAAATTCAGAAAGAAAATAATATTTCATTTGAAGAAATATTTACATATTAATGATCTTTCTCAAGACTATAGAAAATACCAAAAATTCCTTGTTTGAGGGAATATTTCTAGGAATGTGAACACTTTTATTTCAATTTATCCTTCTGTTATTTTCATACGGGTTCTTTGCAGATTTCATGTTGTATCGCCGAGGTAGATATGATACCCAGAGAAAGTGGGCTGCAGAATTATTTAGCATAATATCCGGGAATCGTACTCAAGATATTTACATCAATGAAAGTCCTTTCGTAATCGCTATTGCTTCTGTGGTAATTCTTAAATGACGGTTTAGTTATTATTCCTTAGAAATTAATTTAACTTGTTTCTTTGCAAAAACATGTTTGATTGATTTATTATTTTATGGCCTATCGACCCTTTTCAGCATATTTAAACCAAAAAACGCACACGCACGAACATAAAAATACAAAATTTCGAGACTTTACACATCGCACCCTAAATGTTATTCTGCTTTCACAATTGAGTACATGGTAGATGATACTCAGTTTTTGTGCATATGGCTGTTTGAGGAGACCTCATTACTAAAGGCTGTGATATGTGCGTTTTAGGTTGTAGTTTTGTTGAAGATATATTTTTTAATAAATGTGCGTTTTGGTGCAGTGGATATTGGCTCGAAACGAGAAATCGGGGAGCAGAGTTCGAATTCCAGTTGAATTCCTTGCATTCACTTACGCGCAATACCCTTGGGAAAGGTATTAATCCGTTCCTCTTCCCTCCAGTTATGGGTTAAATTATAGGACAGATTGTGTTTTATAGCCTTGGCTGGTTACGAGTCTACCGCAGAAAGCAATGGCAACCTACTGCGGGATAGTCTTCCGCCCAGTCAGTCATGTATTTTTCGAGTCATGATCGCCCAATGCGTGTATCGCGTAAGGCACTTAACTGACTGACTGAATGATATTTTGGAATACAGTTTGATTTCTTTAAGAAAGAGAATCTGAGGAGGCCATTCGCGTGAATTTAATTTTGGCGAGCAACTCTGCACGACGGTTAAGTCCACACACATAGCCAGAAGCGCTTCTATTGCAGTTTAATTTAGCATTAATGTGTAAAATGGATAATGGCAAACAATTCTTAAAGAACAACTTGCTATAATGTTTATAGTGCTTGTTTTTTCTAATTTGATTTGCTTTCAATTTTTCATTTGAGTTTGCTAAATATCTTTTTTTTATAATATATAATCATTTATTAGCTATGACAATAAAATATCTTAAAAAAGATCATGTTAACTTGCGCAACAATAAAAACTAATACAAGGCAAACTTTCTAATGAGAAAATGGTAAAACATAGGCAAAAAAACTAGGACAAAACACACCTGATCTGCGTGTTGATTACCTGAGCTTTTCTTTTTGCTTTAGGTGACATAGATTCTAATTTGGCGAGAAATAGCAACTCTCTGCGAAAATGCAGCTACTTCTGTTAATTTATTTGCTTCTCAATTGTTGAAACAAAAAGCAGCCTGATTGATCGATTGCTTTGCATCTTTAACAGTATATCAACTCCTTATGGGTCATTTAATACTGACATTTACTTTTTTCTGAGCCTTTAAGTGGTAAAACTATGATACATGTTATTCCGTTGTCAGAGTTGCGTACCTGGGAGATGGTACTCAGCTTGTGTGCATATGAATGTCTTTTGGAACACAGTTTGATTTCTTTAAAAAAGAGAATCTGAGGAGGTCATTTGCGTGAATTTAATTTTGGCGAGCGACTCTGCACGACGGTTAAGTCCACACACTTAGCCAGAAGCCCCTCTCACACATTTTAATTTAACATTAATGTGCAAAATACATACTCGCAAACAACCTTAAACAACAACTTGCTATAATGTTTATCGCGATATACTAAGTGTTTGTGTTTTTTTAAATTTCCGATGTTTGTTTTCGATTTTTAATTTGCCTTTGCTAAATAGCTTTTTAAAAATAAAACATGATCATTTTTAGCTATCACAATGAAATATCTTTAAAAAAGATCATGTTAACTAGCATAACAATGACAATAAATACAATACAAGGCAAACTTTATAATGAGAAAATAGTAAAAAATATGCAAAACATTAGGACGAAACACACCTGATCTGCTTGCTGATTACCTGAGCTTTTCTTTTTGCTTTAGGTGACATAGATTTTTATCTGGCTAGAAACAGCAACTCTCTTCTGTTAATCTATTTGCTTTCTCAAGAGGTGAAACAAACAGGAAATTGATTGATTGATTGATTTACATCTTTAACAATATATCAACTACTTATGGGTCATTTAATGCTGACATTTACTTTTCTTGCGAGCCTTTAAGTGGCAAAACTATGATACATGTTATTTCGTTGTCAGAGTTGCGTGCGTGGTAGATGATACTCAGCTTGTGTGCATATGAATATCTTTTGGAACACAGTTTGATTTCTTTAAGGAAGAGAATCTGAGGAGGTCATTAGCGTGAATTTAATTTTGGCGAACAACTCTGCACGACACTTAATCTACACACTTAGCCAGAAGCGCCTCTCTTACATTCTAATTTAACATTAATGTGTAAAATAGATACTCGCAAACAACCTTAAACAACAACTTGCTATAATGTTTATAGCGCTATACTAAGTGTTTGTGTTTTTTTATTTCCGATGTTTGTTTTCGATTTTTAATTTGCCCTTGCTAAGTATCTTTTTATATAAAATATGATCATTTATTAACTATCACAATAAAATATCTTAAAAAAAGATTATGTTAACTAGCGTAACAATGACAATAAGGCAAATTTTATAATGAGCAAATTTTTAAAAAAATAGGCAAAAAACTAGGACGAAACACACCTGATCTGCTTGTTGATTACCTTTTTGCTTTAGGTGACATAGATTCTAATTTGGCTAGAAACAGCAACTGTCTGCGAAAGTAGAGCTACTTCTGTTAATTTATTTGCTTCTCAAGTGTTGAAACAAAAAGCAGCCTGATTGATCGATTGCTTTGCATCTTTAACAGTATATCAACTCCTTATGGGTCATTTAATACTGACATTTACTTTTTTCTGAGCCTTTAAGTGGTAAAACTATGATACATGTTATTCCGTTGTCAGAGTTGCGTACCTGGGAGATGGTACTCAGCTTGTGTGCATATGAATGTTGTTTGGAACACAGTTTGATTTCTTTAAAAAAGAGAATCTGAGGAGGTCATTTGCGTGAATTTAATTTTGGCGAGCAACTCTGCAGGACGGTTAAGTCCACACATTTAGCCAGAAGCGCCTCTCTTACATTTTAATTTAACATTTATGTGCAAAATAGATACTCGCAAACAACCTTAAACAACAACTTGCTATAATGTTTATCGCGCTATACTAAGTGTTTGTGTTTTTTTAAATTTCCGATGTTTGTTTTCGATTTTTAATTTGCCTTTGCTAAATAGCTTTTTAAAAATAAAACATGATCATTTATTAGCTATCACAATGAAATATCTTTAAAAAAGATCATGTTAACTAGCATAACAATGACAATAAATGCAATACAAGGCAAACTTTATAATGAGAAAATAGTAAAAAAAAATAGGTAAAAAACTAGGACGAAACACACCTGATCTGTTTGTTGATTACCTTTTTGCTTTAGGTAACATAGATTCTAATTTGGCTAGAAACAGCAACTCTCTGCGAAAGTAGAGCTAATTCTGTTAATTTATTTGCTTCTCAAGAGTTGAAACAAAAGCACACGAATATGATACAAAGTAAAAAAGAAACGTTCATTCAGTCTTTGCCGTTCATTTGTTTCATTCTTCTTTTTTAATTAAACAACGACAATAAACACTGAGATACGTCTTGCGAATGCGTGTTAACTCATTTTTAGTCATGGTTGGCTATTAATTTTCAATTACGCCCGTCTGCTAATTTTTACTGCAGGATTCTGCTCGAACACAGTTGTATTTCCTCAACATCCACGGAGCCAACCTGAACGTTTACAGTTTCGGGGAGAAAGTGAATAATCTGGCCTGCTCAGTAGATGAAAAGGGCCAACACGCTTGACATCTTGCTGGCACAACCATCAACGACTTCCTCTGCCAAGTTTTACTAACAAAACTTGGTTCAACCAGTGGTATTGTTTTCATGGATCTCAGAGATTCCGCACGATGAGATTATATCCACTGACTGGTATTACTCTTCTTTTCAAAATGCACTAAAACACAAAAAATAACATTACAGTCAAACATGAGAACATAACGACACCGAAAAAATAACATCCTTGAAAATAGCCTGTGAAGAGGCTGAAAGCGCTTGGAAAGTCAAAAAATTATGGAACATGTTTACATTCCTTATCTCCAGCAAAAAGGGAAATTGTAAGAAGACTGGAAAAATCTTCCATGTCGGTTTTTTTTAACTAAACACGTTAAATGAAAGATTACTGTCCAAATAAACATACATATATGTATATATTAGTCATTCAAATACAAGCTTATCACTGTGAGGCTATACACATACATTCGCATCCAGCTGAGATCGAAACTCGACCGATTTGGTATTAGTCGAAGTCCGTACCCGCAAGCCATGCGTGCATAGAATAGACAGGAGAATTCTTTTAGCGTGTAATATATATGGCGAGTGTATATATATATATATATATATATATATATATATATATATATATATATATATATATACACTCGCCAATCACCGAAAGAACTCAATCCATTACTAAAGAGTAAAGCATAAATCGCAGAGTTGATAACTATTTATAAAATTTTCCTCTCTAGAGAGCTCAATCGTAATGAAAGCATAATATATTAGACATCTACTAATATATATATATTTTTTCGAGCACCTCTATCTGCTAGGGTGAGTATTCAATTCGTGTGTTCAACATCCACGGAGTCCAGCCGTGGTTCATACTGCAGCTATACTGAAAGTAATTTAGTTACAGTTTCTGGGAACAAAGTGCAACATCTGATATGATTGACACTTGATACATAGCCAGTACGCTCAAACCCTCGTTCATGATGACTTGTGATATCATGGCGTCCTATCGATGGCGTCCGAACATCCCGGTTACCCAGTTTAATTCACAATTCCCAGATCAAATTCAGGTATTGTTGTCAGGCACTTTCGTACAGTCCCGTCCGCTGTGATCGCCCGTCTTGGCCGATCACATGAAATTTTCTCTTGGCTGACAAATTGATGCCGATGAGATTCGAAACCGGTTCACATGGTTGGAAAATGAACGTTTTAACAAGTCGGTAGTTGGGAAGATCAACAGATTTTGCAACGTAAGCTGATATTTTGATAAGAAAAACAGTCACGAAAGGTTAACCAACATTAAAAAAAAATAACATTTAAATTCACCTCAAATAATAATCACTAATTATATTTGCTTCCTCATTGAAAAGTCTATTTTTAGCAGCAATGATATAATGATGGTTAATGAAACTGTTCTCTTCCTTTTACATCAGTATGCCAGCTTTCCAAGAAGATCCCAAGATCTGGATTGCTGACAAGAAACTTTGTCTTCGCTTCATAAAAAAAACAAAAAAAAACAAAACAAAAAAAACAAAAAAAAACAAAAAAAACAGTAAACAAACTTTCTTTCCATCGCTTTGAGATAGTGAACTGAAAGAGAAATCAGACGATCGGTCGGTACTAATTAATACATGAGTAAACATATATAGAATCATCTCTATTATAACAGTACATATATATATATATATATATATATATATATATATATATATATATATTAAAAAAGGATTAATTCAAAGATGTTGAATGGCCATTTCGATATATATATATATATATATAATATAGTGGATTTGGGCAACAATCTTTCTTATATGCAGGTTGCATTAAAAATGACAGACAAGGGGTTATCACTAAGTTTTATATAATTTTTCATTTGTTCTTACGACTTTTCTCTTTTCAGAACTCAAATGATATAATTAGGGACAATTCTTATATAATATAATCCTGAAAAGAAAAAAAATCATAAGATCGTATGAAAAAATTATATAAAAGAAACTTAATGATAATACCTTGTCTGTCATATTTAATGATACCTGCGCGCGTGCGCGCACACACGCGCATGCGCACACACACCATATATATAGAGAATGATGTCAAGTCTAGGAATGGTGCGGATAATCAAAGACGATTTAGTTAATAAAAAATGTTAAGTGTTAGATCTGTATAGAGAGCTCAGTGGATGTTATCCAGAGCAATATGGCATTTATAAAGGAAAACCCACCACATCTTTTAGAATTGTTACAAATTATAATTCATTTCTATGAGCTGAATTGGCTCATTTCATTAGACCAAACTATATTCATTCTTTTCGGTATAAAAATTTTCCCGTTGATAATTCCGTATTTAACAAAGATTCATAGTCTGTTTTGTTAAATAAAATATTATTTAAACAAATAATTTCTATTTAACTACACAACACACACACACACACACACACACACACACACACACACACACACACACATATATATATATATAATTTTTAAACGAGGTTTTCATTATATATAATTTTTAAACCCGTGTTTCTACCATCTGGTGTCTTCAGGCGATTCGCAATGTATATATATATATATATATATATATATATATATATATATATATATATATTCATCCGCAGACAGATCTGTTCCGCTGTATCACAGCTTATCAGTACGGTTAGACATCCGATTGCTTTTAACCCAGGATAGAAACCCGACCGAATTGGCGTCAGTCGGCGATTCTACCTCTGAGCTATGGGCACTCGGTAGAAGGAGGCAGATTTTTAGCGTATGATGTATCATACACCAGTGGCCAGAGTACGCTAATTCATTTCTGAATGAACTATATATAAATCAGATTATAACTATGCTCGTTTCGAAAAACCTTCCATGAATCTACGAAGAAGGGAAAAAAGGGTTTTAAAAAAGAAAGAGCTAAGTAGATGAACATCAGTCAAAAGAGTTCGGATCGAGTCAGCAAGGTCTGTCTGGCTCAATAGGTATATATATATATATATATATATATATATATATATATATATATATATATATATTTTTGCGTATAAGAAACATCCCACGTCTAAGTGGCGTTATATATAAAACATTCTCCCCTACTATCAACCTTATATGATTTAACAGTAGAAAGAAAGTGTTGAAAGTCTTTATAGTTTTAAATAGAAAGATGATTCCACAAATTTGAAATGAACCGCTGGGAATAACCGTTCCTTTTAAAAACACAAAAATAAATTACTTTATAACAGTGATAACACGAGGAAAAATAACAGCCAGGCCAAAACCACCCTTAAAAATGGCTATAGAAGTGGCCGAGGGCGCTTGGGACAATAAAAATTATGTATAATTTTTATATTCCTTAACTCTTATAAAGCGGAAAAATGTTAAGCAGCTGGAAAAAACAATAAAATATAATTAAATATGCCTTGTCAACCGTATTTTAAAAAAATGTTTGAAAGAAAGATTGCTGCTCGAATACATATATATATATATATATATATATATATATATATATATACAAATTAAATTTTCTAATGTAAAACAATATTGGAGTAAATATGTCGTTGATTTTAAGCAGTATTATACCGGCTTGAAATTTTGAGAAAACCAATTAAAAAAAAAGTGCGCCCGCCTGCAGGATTCGAACCTGCATCCTTCGTTGCAAGAATAACCGTTGTTTGATCCGACATGCTTTGGACCTTTCGGCTACAAAGATTCAGAATCAAGTTTGATTCTATTTTTTTTTTTTTGAAATACACTTTGCTTGTTCAGATTTTCTAAAAAATCATAACTGCTTTCTTTCGTATCTGAATTGTAAACAAAACAATTTCTAAAGAATTACGGTATTTTAGTTTATAATCAGATTTTTTTTTTTCAAGCATTATTTTTGTACTTAATTCTGTATTTGAGTACATGCTCTATTATTTTAAACAGTATTATCTTATTTTCCGGAATTAAAGACGCCGCGGCTTGGAAGACGCACCCTAATTTTGGAAAGAAATTTCTAAGAACAAAAAAGTAATTCTCATAAAATCACACATTCACATCCGTCCATCACATACTGGCGCCACGTATTTTTTACATTACTCACTTGTCCGATTTTATTAGTATGGCAATGACATACTAGTTAATTTAAATCTAAACTTATTTATAAATGGAACTTTGTCTGTGTGTGTGTGTGTGTGTGCGCGCGCGCGTGTCCGTTACCTAGAGACTCCGAAACGGATGAACCAAATTTCTTGAAAATTTACACAGTTGTACTATAAGCGTCTGCGAGTGTTCTTAGCTAGATTTTGTGTCGAGGTGCCCCCGATAAATATCGAAAATCGATAATCGAAAAAATCGGGTTATAGAAGGAGTGGTCCGATTTTAATCAAAATTGATACACTCATAGACAAAGACATAAGAAACGGTATTCAGACGTTTAAAGGTTGCAGTTCCTACAATAGTGCAGAAAATCGATAATATATATATATATATAAAAGGCAAGATGCTTGTGTGTGTCTCTGTTTATCTGCCTGTATGTCTGCATTTCTTCAGCCCTTTTATTTTAGTTTTTGTTTCGGGTTTGGCTCTAAGTAGGTATAATTGTAGTTCTTAGTCTCAGCCATGATACCATTTACTCAGAGGATTTATTCAGCCTTCAAAATTCAGTTTACGACGAAAAAATCTTATTTGATATATCGATAACAGGAAATCAAAATTTGACTTACATCCGTTCATTTTTCTTTCAATCTACGGTTTTGCTTTAACTGGAAACAACTATTGCTTTTTAGTCTTTTGTGCCAACGTCCAAAGAGTCTGAGCTTCATGACCATGGATTAGTTTTAAAGCTTTCATTACACCCGAGCAACGCCGGGCTATACTGCTAGTAGTTAGTAAATACACTATACATCTTTCATTGTTCAAGGATGGATTTAATTTCATAAAAATGAACAAAACCTTTTAAAAATATGCATGTAAAAATATGAAGCAATCAAAGAAATTTTATTCCTTCTCAAATCCCAAACCCTCGTCACTACTGGATTCATGTAAAAGTTCTAAACTATTATTTGCTGAGTCATCACTACTGTCAGTCATGTACAATAAATAATCCTCACTACCATCCGTGTAATGTTGACAACCCTGGTGGTAGACAATACCTTCGTCTTGGAAGACGCACACGTAATTTTTAAGGTATTTTTTGGGAAAAAGTTGCGTCTTGTAAGCCGGAAAATACGGTAAATGATATATTGGAATGAGATACTGCATAGCGGTCCAGCAGTGTTTATTTTTTCTTTTGGTATTTTCCTTTCTACATGCATAGATTCTGTAATCGTTTTTTTTTAATTATATCACCCCAAACAAGGCGGAATCGCCATTAGTGTGCAGGCAGTTACAGAAAGACCCAAAGGGAAGACAGTGGGTTATGATAAATAATAAAAGGATGGAATCGAAGAAAATAGATGGGAATTGACGTTGCATTCAAACTTTTGAGAGTTGTAACTATCAGAGAAGCAAGTAAATAGTAGAGATTTCTAAATGAGTGACGTGTTAGAAAAGAAACTATTAGAGTAGATGAGGCGGTTGCATTTAACAATTTTAGCGGTATTTTTCGACTTACAAGACGCTGCGGCTTGAAAGATGCACTCTAATATTGGAAAAAAATAGATAATTCTCATAAAACAACGCATTCAGCCTGACATACTGCTGCCATATATTATTTATATTATTCACTCGTCCGTTTTTGTTTATATGGTAATGACATATAATTTGGTGATTAGTAAATATATTATACATCTTTCATTGTTTATATGGTAATGACATATAATTTGGTGATTAGTAAATATATTATACATCTTTCATTGTTTATATGGTAATGACATATAATTTGGTGATTAGTAAATATATTATACATCTTTCATTGTTTATATGGTAATGACATATAATTTGGTGATTAGTAAATATATTATACATCTTTCATTGTTTATATGGTAATGACATATAATTTGGTGATTAGTAAATATATTATACATCTTTCATTGTTTATATGGTAATGACATATAATTTGGTGATTAGTAAATATATTATACATCTTTCATTGTTTATATGGTAATGACAAATTATTTGGTGATTAGTAAATATATTATACATCTTTCATTGTTTATATGGTAATGACATATAATTTGGTGATTAGTAAATATATTATACATCTTTCATTGTTTATATGGTAATGACATATAATTTGGTGATTAGTAAATATATTATACATCTTTCATTGTTTATATGGTAATGACATATAATTTGGTGATTAGTAAATATATTATACATCTTTCATTGTTTATATGGTAATGACAAATTATTTGGTGATTAGTAAATATATTATACATCTTTCATTGTTTATATGGTAATGACATATAATTTGGTGATTAGTAAATATATTATACATCTTTCATTACCTAACTGGCATATTTCTGTGTCGGGTAGGGACCAAATTCATCTCTCGGTTGCGTCTCTGTCCTCGAAGACAGAGTGCGGCTCAGTTGTAGCTCCGTTCGAGAGGGCAGGTTTGCATCTGAGAAAAATTACACTGCAGAGATGCCTAGTCTCAGGGAAGAGTGTTCAGCGGCCGCGCCACCCCATTGCACTTGAAGGGTGGACCAGGTGCTCATTGAGGGGGCTGGGGTTTTTCTTTCTTCGCCCGTCCGTACGCGGTCGGTTTCCCCACGTTAAAAAAGACCTTGTGTCACATCTCGCTCTATTGTGGGAGTAGAGTAAATATCTACTATACATCTTTCATTGTCCAAGGAGTTTTTTGTTTTCATAAAAATGAATTTAAAATTTTAATAATATACATGTGAAAATATAAAACAATCAAAGAAATCATATTCATCCTCAAATCCCCAAAACTCGTCACTATTGGATTCATGTAAAAATTTTAAACTATCATCTGCAGAGTCATCACTACTGTCAGTCATGTACAATTAATGATCCTCCCTACCATCCATGTCATGTTGGCAACCATGGTGGTAAATGATACATTTGTCTGGGAAGAGGCACACGTATTTTTTAAGGTATTTTTTAAAGAAAAAGATGCGCCTTGTTTTTTTTTGTTTTTTTAAAAATCATTTCACCCCAAGCAAGGCATTCCACTGCCACTATTGCGTATGGGGCTACATAGGGGAAGGTAAAGAGAAGGAGTGGTTAGACATAGGGAATGTCAGGAGGAAGGTGATAGATGGGTAAGGATACCGAGGATGAAGTTTGGGCATATGGGAAGAGTGTTTGATAGAATGGGAGCAAGTTAATGTGTTAGGAGGTGTCTATTGACCTTACATTTAAAATCCTGGAGATTGTAGCCGTCGGGGAAGCAATCGCGTGGAAGGGAATTCCACAGTCAGGAAGTGCGAGGAAAGAAACTGTTGGAGTAGAAGTTGCGGTTGAATTTTATCGGTTTCATTGTAAAAGGGTGGGACCTAGTTGCTAATCTAGTATCTCGTGCAAATTCGTATCTAGGGGGACACCAGTGATCTAAGTTCATCGGAGCAGAAGCCGTGAAAGTATTTATAGAAGAGACACAGGGAAGCCACGTCGCGCCTGTGGGAGAGAGACTGCAGGCGGTCTGCCAAGTCGGTATCTATCACATTACAGACTCTCCTCTGTACGTTATCGAGAAGCCCGAGGAGAATAGCAGGGGCACCCGACCAGATATGGCAGCAGTATTCAATGCACGGTCGGATGGTAGATTTATATATGTGCAAGATAGAAGCCGGAAAATACGGCACATTATCATCCATCGGCTTTCACATTTTAGAAAACTTATTAAATCAGGTGCTTCCTCAGGAAGTGTTCAAACTTGCGTCCTTCTTTACAGGAGAAACCGTCATTTAATCTGACTTTGTTTAACCACTCTGGATTAGTAAATTGGGCTTCAAAGGCAAATGGTTGGTTCCGTTGAATAACATTTACACAAAATATTTCTGTCTATATTTCTCAGATGAGGCAGTATTTACAGTATTTACATTATTCGGACTATTGTCCTCATCTTTGTTACCATTTGTATGACGTTTCGGCCGTTGTAGTCTTCGGCCTTCTTCAGGTGCTAAGAATTTCGAACCGAACCATTCATTACAATCACTGGGGTATATGATCTTCATTCCTTACGTAGAACCTCTTTTAGTAGTCATGAGTTATCTCCCTCTAACCCTGTAAGTTACTTGTTCACTAGCCTGGTATTGAACTCTTTGGATCAAGTCACATGAACTAACCAACGTCAATATCCACTATATATTTAAGGACACATCACCCAGTCGATACATACAAACAAAGGCCGGAGCGTACAATGGCAACATAGTAAATAGTACATATGTAAATAGGGTAATGATTTCTCTTTCTGTCTGTCTGTCTGTTTGTCTCTCGATTTCTGTGTCTCTTTCTGTGTTTGTGTGTGCTTGCAAATACGCAATATATACAGCATACTATAGGTCTTTGTTTGTTTTTAATCATTTCACTCCAAAAAAGGCGGGACAGCCACTAGTTCCCAGGAGATTACAGTGAGGGAAAAGACTGGCTACAGGAGGTATTTAAGAAAAGATAAAAGATGACTGAAATTCAAGGAGATAGAAAATGGATATTGACGTTGCATTTAAATATTTGAGATTGTAGATATCAGGGAGGCAATTAACTGGAAGTAATTGCTGGAAGTACGGGAAAAGAAAAATATTGAAGTAGAAGTTGTTACATTTGACTATAAAATCTATCTATCTATCTATCTATCTATCTATCTATCTATCTATCTATCTATCTATCTATTACGGACTGAACCTAACTGAAGAGTCTTCATAAATTGATTATATACTAAACGATCTATCTATCTATCTATCTATCTATCTATCTATCTATTCTTTTCTTTTTTTTAGACATTTCACTCCAAGAAAGGCGGGACCACCACTAGTGCGCAGGAAATTCTTCTTCTTTTTCTATGTGCCTTCAGGACGTAGGCGATCATGGCTTTCCCCGTTTCCCTATCCCTGGTGGCTCTGAGCACGCCTTCTCTTGATTAGGACCTTTAAATATGTTATCCGTTGCTTTCCCTTGTCTCTCTTTCCCTATATCTGGCCTGTTAGTATCAGATTCTCTAAGCCCTCCTTCCTCATTGCGTATCCCAGGAACTTCAGCTTTCTCTCCTGATGCTCAGTATTAATTTCCTTTTTGTTTCCATCATTTCCAAGACCTCATTATTGCTCACATGCTCGATCCATGATATTCGCAGCATCCTTCTGTAGAACCACATTTCAGTTACTTCAAGTTTTTCCTTCATTTTTGATGATATTATCCAGCAATCACTGCCATATTGAAGGACGGACAGCACATTGCAATCCAGTACTCTCTTCCTTACACTGGTAGAAAAATAGGATCCAGGGAGTGTCGAAAAAGGGATTAATGACAAGCAATAAAGACAAACTTGTCCGTGGTCATAATATATAATGTAATTTGACATCTTTGTAAAATGGCTTATGTAAGCCGAAAGCTTAGATTGGATGATTAAAAAATTCTGTGTTTCAATTTTCTTTCTTCATTTAATGATAATGCTTTATTAAGCTCATCAGAGAATATGAAAAAAATTACATAAAATAAATAAAAAAAACTTGTCTATATTATTTAATGAAACATGCATTAATGACAAAATGCTGCCTAAATACACACACAATATATATATATATATATATGTATCTCAGTCTAATCAGTTCAAACAGACACATTGGGGAGAGAAAATTTCACAATAAAAGATATCTTAGAACTACATGTTAGGCTATGGAATTACTGACTCACTCTCATTAGTATAGCTGTAATGAATGATATTACTTGATAGAAAATTTGAGTTGTATATAAGTTCATAACTGGACGTGTCTGGTATAGGTAGGAAAGGCAATCGGAGAACTGTGAAAGGTTACTTTCATTATGAATTATTGAACATAAAAAGAAGATATTTCGCATGACCTTCTCCTCTCGGAGGTTTGTTTATCCAAAATATGAATGAAATAAAATCAACAATAAAAGGAAAAATCACATTTAAATATAGCAAATTCAATCATCCGCGCTTTCCCCATTTCTAGAAAACACATTTTTTTGGAAGATTCATTTATTAACCTAATAAATACTTCATTCAATAAAGTGAAGACTTAGATCTATGGCCATTGCGATTACATAGTAAACAAGACACAGCGAGGTCCTCTTCTTCTTCTCTGTGTCGTGCCCCTTCGGTATATTTGCGGATGTATGTTGTCACCAGGATCTGCTTTGTGGTGCAGTGGATATCGGCTTGCAACGAGAAGACGGGGAGCTGAGTTCAAATTCCAGTTGAATTCGTTGCATTCACTTACGTGTAAATACTCTTGGAAAAGGTATTAATCCGTCTCTTTTATTTCCAGTTATGGGTTAAATAACATTGCAGATTGGGTTCTATAGCCTTGGCTGGCAACCAGTCTACCGCAGAAAGTAATGGTAACTTACTGCGGGATAATCTTCTGCCCAGTCAGTCATGTCACTTTCGAGACATGATCGCCCAAGCGTGTATTACGTATGGCGCTTAACTGACTGATTTTATCAACGTGCGATAATAAGAAGTAAAATAGAAGTAGCTGTTAACATAGAACATGCGGTTACATGAAGTAATTTCAAATATAAAATGATAAAACCTTGCCGCAAATATAATCTTCTTCTTTAAGTGACATCCCCTTTCCGGTCGTCGACAATTATGGCTCTCTACAATGGTCAATCACTTGTAGTTTTCTAGAGTTTTATATATATATATATATATATACATATATATATATATATTGCCCGTCTGAGTCCATCCTGCACATATATAAATCTACCATCCGCCCGTGTATTGAATACTGCTGCCACATCTGGTCGGGTTCCCCTGCTATTCACCTCGGGGTTCTTGACAAAATCCAACGGAGAATCTGTAATGTGATTGATGCAGACTTGGCAGCTCGGCTGCAGTCACTCTCTCACCGGCGTGACGTGGCTTCCCTGTGCCTTTTCTACAAATACTTTCACGGCTTCTGCTCCAATGAACTTAGCTCAATGGTGCCCCCTAGGTATGAATTTACACGACCTACTAGATTGGCAACCAGGTCCCACTCGTTTACAGTGAAACCAATCAAATGTAACCGCAATTTCTACTCTACAGCTTCTTTTCTCACACTTCCCGCTTGTGGAATTCCCTTCCGTATACTTGCTTCCTCGACAGCTACAATATCTAGGAATTTAAATCTAAGGTCAATCTTCTATCTCACTAACTGGCAGCCATTCTCTCAAGCTCTATTCTCCATCCTCTCCATCCCTATTACACCGGTATTCTCATCCGTTTATTACCCTCCTCCTGACATCCCCTATAACCTACCCCTCTTTCTCATCAATTACCCCTATGTAACCTTCTGCACAACAGCGGCAGAAAAATGCCTTGATTGCGGTGAAATGATTAAAAAAATTATATGTGTGCGTGTGTCTATGTATGTGCTTATATATATAACCGTACTGATGAGCTGTGATACAGCGAAACAGATCTGTCTGCGGATGACAATCTTTATGCTCTCACACCCTGATTGAGCACTCTGGAAGAATGGTAGACTTTGAAAAACAGTAGCTACTCTGGCATATACGAATCGCTCATTCAGTAAAATGAATTAGAGCACTCTGGCTGTTGGGCGCGTATAATGATAATATACGCGCTAAAAGGTCTGCCTTCTTCCACCGAACGCCCATAGCCCAGGGGTAGAATCGCGGACTGACGCCAGTTCAGTCGGGTTTCAATCCTGCGTTAAAAAGCAATCGGAGTCTAACGATACTGATGAGCTGTGAAACAGTGAAACAGATCTGTCTGCGGATGACAATATATATATATATATATATATATATATATATATTCACAAGCACACACATAGACACACGCACACATATAATTTTATCCAACTCAAAGTTCAAACTAAATCGTAACAATAGGCATAATTAAGAACTTCTATGTGTCCAATATATTTGTGAATCGCTATCTCTATTTCTCTTCCTAGAGAGAGAGAAAGAGAGAGAAAGGGAGAAAGAGAGAGAGAGAGAGAGAAAGAAATGGAGAGAGAAAAGGAGAGAGAGCATAAGAGAGGGAGAGAGTGAGATAGAGAGCGAGAAAGCGAGTGTCTGTGCGTATGTGTCTATCAAATAGGATGTAGAATCCAGACAAAAATTGAAGAATATGATAAATGGTGAAACCATTGCATTGAAATTAGATTTCTTGTTTCACGCTTACTAGGTTTCATCATATCAAAAACAAAAGAAAGAAATATGTGTGCGCAATTATTTGATCATATGCACATATTTCTTTCTTTCGTTTTTGATCAGATGAATCCTAGTAAAGTGTGAAATGCGTAATCTAGTTTCAGTGAAGCGGTTTTTTCCATTTGTTATATATTACTCTTCAGTCATGAATTGAGTTCTCCCGGTAACTGGCGGGTGTATACACCGCATATATATAACACGCTAAAATTTCCCCTATGGCATAGGGTGTAGAGTCTCCGACTGGCACCAGATCGGTCGAGTTTCGATATCCCGGTTGGAAGCAAGTGGAAATCTAGCCACACTGATGAGCTGTGATACAACGAAACAGGCTTGTATCTGGATGACGAATATATATCTATTACGGACTGAACCTAACTGAAGAGTCTTCATAAATTGTTTATATACTAAACGATCGATCTATCTATCTATCTATCTATCTATCTATCTATCTATCTATCTATCTATCTATCTATCTATTAGGGACTGAACATAACTGAAGAATCTTCATATATTAGTTATCAAAACACACACACACACACACACACACACACACACACACATATATACACACATATATTAGTTGTATATATATTTTTAGTCATCTCTCTCTCTCTCTCTCTATATATATATATATATATATATATATATATATATTTATATATATATGTCTAATGCAAAAAATTTGTCACTTTAACTGAACAGGTTCATGCCGACTTTGAAATTTCGTGAGGATACCGTTATGATGTCCTAACTCAACGGGGCTGGGTTTGGAGAAAAACAAAACAAAACAAAACAAAACAAAAACAACTCCGATGTGTGAAGACATCATATCGGTGGCCTTGCAAAACAACCAAGTCGGTATGAACCTGCTCAGTTAAAGTGACAAATTCTTTTCATTAAACCTATCAACGCTCTGTCTCCACCCCGATGTAGAGAACGTTGCGATGAAAAGAACTGCGTGCCAAAATACTTCTTACCAGTAAAACTACTGAAAAACAACAAATTGGCGCTAAACATTATCTCAACTCAACACTATATATATATATATATATATATATATATATATATATATATATATATATGTTTCATTAAAAATGATAGACAAAATATTATCATTAAGTTTTTATATAATTTTTTTATATAATTTTTTTCATGTGATCGTATAATTTTTTTCTTTTTGGGAACTCAAATTATATAAGAATTGTTTAAAACTTTTGTACTTTCGAGCACTTTCGGCTATACTTTTAGCCATTATCAAGGATTAATATTTCTTTACTTATAAACAAACATGTGGAAAGTTTATGCATATAGGGTCTTGTGTATGTTAAGTTCCGAACACAGGAAGCATATTGTTACCGTTTTGATAATTGATGTTATTGATGTTATTAAGTGTAGGATTTCTCTTTTTTATAAGTAATGCCTCCATTTTTTAAAATCTTCTTTTGCGTGTGGATGATGCTATTATGTATGTATTATCAACGAGGATATCACGGATAGGTCCTGGAAGATCTCGATGTGTGTTTAAATGTGATTAAATGGAACTGTTATGGGAAAGGTGTAAGGTAAATCTTCTCGTCAATTGAAAAAAGTGGTGTAGCCAATGTAGTTGATTACAGATTTGGATAGCTGAGGAACACAGTTCTTAAAAGGATATATAAATTTGTAAACGACACTTGTTCTTTGGAGTTTAGATTTTGCAGGTGAATTATTATTATTGATAATGGCATTTGTGAATTTTTTTAAAATAGATAATTTAATTTTCTTGTTTGAATTGGTCGGTGTTACATAATTTCGGATGATATTGCGAATTGAATATTCGTTCTGTCTGTAGTTATTGTGCATTTGATTTTTGTAAAAACATATTAATGTTATTGTTCTTGTCAACGTGTTTGTGGTTGCCATTGGTTACGTTACGAAAAAATATTTGATATGGTCAGTCAGTTAAGTGCCATACGTGAAACACGCTTGGGCGATCATGTGTCGAAAGAGGCATGACTGACTGAGCAGAAGGTTATCCCGCAGTAGGTGGCCTTTACTTTCTGCGGTAGACCGGTTGCCAGCCAAGGCTAGAGAACCCAATATGTCCTGTTATTTAACCCATAACTAGAGGGAAGAGATGGATTAAAACCTTTCCCAAAGGTAGTTGCGCGTAAGTGAATGCAATGAATTCAACTGGAATTCGAACTCGGCTCCCCGATTTCTCGTTCCGAGCCGATATCCAATGCACCACGTCCATTTGATATGGTAACATGGTAATCAAGTAAATAATTTAGAAAGCCATTGCTGACAAGCGTTTGTTTCAAATTGTGTAGTTCTTTGAAGAAAAGCGGTTGGGAAGATTGATTCTCGTACGCTCGCCTGAGGAAATTTTTAATAACGCCAATTTTCTATCGATGAGGGCATTGACTAACAAAATTAAAGTGGTAAGAATTTCTGCTCGTGGGTTTTTTATATACTGACGTTGCGAAAGTATTATGACTAGAATCTACAAGAACAGTCAGAAATTGGATTTTGTCTTTTGACTAAGCTCATATATGAAGTTGCGAACAGAATTTTTTACAGAAGTACAAAAGCTGGTATCAACACTTCGGGTAAAGTTAATTTTTTACTTTTTTTTTTATTATTCTCATTACATTACTATTATCATTATTACTAGTAAACATGTCTTTTGGCATTAAAATTCTATTTTTAAGGAGATATTTTTCTTCTTTTCTCTTTTCTTTCTAATATTCTAATATTTTTGTAATTAATGACATTTGTGGTTATCTTTTTTCCTCTTTTTCTCATCCTCTCCGTCTGATATACAGGGGCAGACATTTTAACACCAATGGCCAAAAACTTTCTTTTCTTTGAATTTCTAAGGATGATTCAAGCTACAGTAAAGTCTGTGGCTAGATGCCCCCGCATACGCACTTTCTCAATCTCTCTCTCTTTTTCTCTGTCGTCTACACACACACACACACACACACACACACACACACACACACACACACATATATATATATGTCTATGTACGTTTGTTTGGGAGAGATTGTTTGCTGTCTGAAGCAGGCATTTATAAAATAAATTGCCAAAACTGTTCCTCCTAATATATTGGAGAAACAAGTAGAAATTAAATAAAACGCATTTATGAACACAAAAGACACCTCACAAATAACAACTTAGCTAATGCACTCGTCATACATAGAAATAAATTCAGCCACAATTTTGATTTTAAAAATGCTGCACTCAAAAAAAGAAAAAAAACTCACTTAGAAGGAAAATTCTCAAGAGTACTGCCATTAAATTTTACCAAAATATTAATATACTTCTAGGCCTTTTCCCTATTTCATCTTTCTTAAGAGAATTACTCCTTTTCCAAAAAAAAACAAAACAAAAAACTTGCACAACAGTATCAAGAGATCAAAAGAAAATGGTTGAATCCGTCAACAGCAATAAAAACATTACCTCTACACATGACAGTAATTGACGTGATTTTCAGTGATTTTGACGTGATTTTCAGTATAAAAATAGCGTTCTTTAAATTCTTCCAGTTGCTAAGGACATTTTTTGTTATTATTAGCTTATCGGCCTTTTGGCTGGGAGGCATATGACCAGATCTGACTAGATATGACAAGCTTTGACCAGATAAGGCTAGTTTAGTACCCAGCCCCCGCTTACGCGTAACTGGGTAATCTTTGACCACTGGCCAGAGCGTACGCGATCAGAGTCCCCATGTTAAAAACAGACCTTGCGTCACATCTTTCTCCAGTGGGAGAGAAGGGTAAATATCTTATTATTAGTTACATTGTTTAATAAATTCATTTTGTTCTTGCATTGAAAAAGTATATCTCGGATGACACGCATTGACAACTATTACAGCTTTCCTATTGTCTTTTGCATTTGTAAATATATATATATATATATATATATATATATATATATATATATATAAGAACGAAAATCTAAGGGTGAGCCAACAACCTACCACGGTTTCGCTTAACAGCTCGTCAGGGAAAATTGGCCAATTTTTCCTGACGAGCTGTTAAGCGAAACCGTGGTAGGCTCACCCTTAGATTTTCGTTCTTGTTGGCTCTACTTTCGCGTTGGGTACTTCTTGTACTCTGCTTTCGTATTGAGCTCTTTATTGTTAAGTTTTTCGTCTTGGTTTTTTTCTTTCTAACGAATGCTTGATTTTTTGTTCAAGTATTTCGTTTGTTTCCTTTTTTCTTCCCCTTCTTTTCCCTCTGGGTTAGTTCCCGGTGGCTTTCAAGACTGTTTTATTTGTAGTTTAATTATTGATAATCTTGACAGAATTAGTTTTTTCGATGTTGGTATTATAACTACAATTAATATATATATATATATATATATATATATATATATATATATAAGACCATATACATACATATATATATATATATGTATATATATGTATATATATATATATATATATATAAGACCATATCCATATAAGACCATATATATATATATATATATATATATATATATATATATATATATATATATATATATATATATATATATGTATATAAGACCACATATATATATATATATATATATATATATATATAATTTTGAAACGAGTTATTTCACGACTGCGGTTTCTATCTTTCGGTGTCTTTAGGCGGTTTACGATAACTGATTTTACTAGTTTTCAAACACTCCCGTAAAAAGAATCTTTTATGAACGCGCAATTTTCAATATTAGAAGAAGTTGTGTGAATGTCTTTGGACACTTTCATTCATGATGGTATGATCCTAGTAGATATTTATTGGCATGGACATAATTTCTGTTTTTTCATCTAGTAATTCATTTTTGTCTGGGGACAACATAATAGCCAATTTTCCTTCTGGCATAATCTGCATAATTAACCAGCGTTGTAAGGTTTGGCTGTTTTTTACTATGCTTCAAGTTATATTGTTTCTTTTTTCACACTTTAATTCTAATTTCCTCACGTTTAAATATAGACTTATGGTCATTCCATCTGACTTTAAAACTGTCTTTGGTAGATTTTAAATATGTTTTGCTTTGACCATTTATGTCATGTACTTGCACTTTGTAATACAAAAGGGATTATATACAAAGTCTTTACAATTACATTCCTCGTTAATGATATTGTTTTGTACGTTGTTATTTAGATTTCTGGCAAACACCAGCAATTTATGTTCATATAAAAATACCAGTAATTCATTTTCATATAAAAATACCAGCAATTCTTTTTTATTTAAAAAATACCAGTAATTCATTTTCATATAAAAATACTATCAATTCATTTTCATATAAAAAATTACAGTAATTCATTTTCATATAAAAATATCAGCAATTCATTTTCATTTAAAAAAAAACAGTAATTCATTTTCATATAAAAATACCAGTAACTTTTTTCATTTAATAAATACCAGTAATTCATTTCCATATGAAAATACCATCAATTCATTTTCATTTAAAAACTACAAGTAATTCATTTTCATTTTCATATCAAAATACCAGCAATATTTTTCATTTAAAAGTACCAGTCATTCATTTTCATATAAAAATACCATCAATTCTTTTTCATATCAAAATACCAGAAATTCATTTTCATTTCAACAATACTATTAATTCATTTTTATATAAAAATACCAGCAATTCATTTTCATGTAAAAAATACCAGAAGTTCCTTTTCATTTAAAAATACCATCAATTAATTTTCATACAAAAATACTTGCAATACATTTTGAAGCAAAATGACTAACAATACATTTTATTTGTAGCTGAAGCCATAAAATTGTTCGCAATATATAAATTTCGGCATTAAATGATCCATAGAGATTGATATGCCGCTAAGTAAAATCAACTAACCACCCAAACAACACATATCAAAGAACACTTTCATGGTATTAATTCATATTATATCCAAACATTTCTTGAAGAAATCAGTTTGTATTTCAAAATATAGCTTCCAAAAATACAACCGCCTTTAGCAATGAATTCCACACAATGTATATGTACAAAAGCTGAGTATCTACGACGTAAAAGCAGAATAAAATATATCATATTTTCATTACTTCTAGCAATACATATTTGTATGAAAAATGTCCACCAATACATACTTATTGTAAAATGATCAATAATAAATATTTATAGAAAAATTGAGCAACAATACATATTATCTCTAGTTGTAGGCATACAATTACGTTTTAAATATATTTAGTTGAAGCCATAAAATTATTCAAAACATTTATATTTCGACATTAAATAATCCATACATGCTGATATGCCGCTAAACAAAATCAACCAACTCTTTAGCAGACTCAAAAAGCGGTCTAGCAAAAGATATTACATGAATATAACTAATTGCAATCTCTCTATTATCCCGGAGATCTGATTGGCATTGCATGTCCACTGCTTTTTATGTTTTTTCTCTTTCTCTCACTCTCTCTTATATATATATATATATATATATATATATATATATATATATATATATATATATATATATAATGTATGTGATGTATGTGTGTGCGCTTAAAGCATTTTATTGAGTTTTACTCTAATCAATCAATCAATCAATCCTCGTCGACATTGTAACACCAATTTCCTGAACGACTCACGAGAATCAATAAATAACACGTCTTTATTTGTTGCTGACAAACGCCGGTTTAAGGCGAGCACGGTCCAATCAAACGGATCTTAAAATAATCTCAAAACGAGGCGCCGCAAATGCCTCCGTTTTTTTTCTTTAATTAAACTTCCACGTGTCTTATCGCGTGAATTTTGCTGCCGTTGAATCGAAATCTGATATTTAGCAGTAGTTCTTTATCGACAGGAAAAAAAATAAAAAATAAAAATAAATAAAACAAAAAAAACAAACAAAAAAAACATAGCTACCATAGTTTCTTTGCTTTTGATTAATTATGATAAGAAAGTTTTACGAAAGTATTTTTTCTGCAGTCATCGTTGTTGATGTTTTTTTTGCATCCGCAATAAACGAATAATGTTCGCTCTTTATCAAGGCATTGAACTTGAAAAGATATGCGGTGTGATGCAGTGGATATCGGCGCGGAACGAGAAAACTTAGAGCCGAGTTCGAATTCCAGTTGAATTCATTGCATTCACTTACGCGCAAATACCCTTGGGAAAGGTATTAATCCGTGTCCTCCCTCCAGTTATGGGTTAAATAATAGGACAGATTGGGTTCTATAGCCTTGGCTGGCAACCAGTCTACCGCAGAAAGCAGTGGCAACCTACTGCGGGATAATCTTCTGCCCAGTCAGTCATATCTCTTTCGAGACATCATCGTCCAAGCGTGTATCACACATGACACTTAACTGACTGACTGATTGAACTTAATTATCACGCAAACGGTGGCATATAAACTTTTTTTCATTTTAAAGACACACTGTGAGCCATTGTAGCGTTTTTTAAAAAAGAATTAAATAAAATAGAGAGACTTACCTTATAATTAGAATTTACGAAGCTAAATCATTTAAAAAGTAACTAATAATATTATAAAAGGATATTAAAAGTAATAATTGATAATGCAGAACGAAAGGCAAAAGCTCTCCCTATTTTTGTTTAATCAACACTCGCAAGATTTAATAACGAGGATATTAGTAATGATATTTAATAACGAGGATATTAGTAATGATATTTAATAACGAGGATATTAGTAATGATATTTAATAACGAGGATATTAGTAATGATATTTAATAACGAGGATATTAGTAATGATATTTAATAACGAGGATATTCGTAATGATATTTAATAACGAGGATATTAGTAATGATATTTAATAACGAGGATATTAGTAATGATATTTAATAACGAGGATATTAGTAATAGCTATTAGCAGGTTGCTGTTTTTATGATGAAACCGTAAGAAGATTTAGGATTTGACTGAAAGAGATCAATTAAGAAAATAATAATTTACACTATTTAAATAATTTGGACTGTTGTCCTCATCATTACTGCCAAAAAGATAAAGATAACAGCCCGGACAATGTAAATAGTGGAAATAGTTACAATACCTCATCTCAGAAATATCGACATTTTGGTGATACCGACCGAGTAAAAGCGATGAACCAGATGTTGGCTCTATACCAACCAAAAAGCAAATGAATAAAACTCGTCGTGTGCATCCGAGTTCGAGCAGATGTTCCGGTTGAAAAATAAAATTTAATCAAATATCAAATTTCTATTTCGCGAGCCTACGCGAATTTTATTTACCAGCCAATGGGAAACCCGGAATCAAATACAAGCGTGAAATTCAAAACGAGCTGTTTGATCCAAAAAGCGGATATAAAAAGCGGAGACAAAAAGCATCGCCAGACAGAAGGACAGACAGGCTAGAGTAACCAGTATCTCCCCTTGACTTAAGTCGAGCGGCTACTATGCTGGCCTCTTTCCTTCTCCCTGTCTCAAAAGTACTTACTGACCTCAGGAGTGACCTCTTCAAAGACATTCTTCACAAACCAATTTACTGAAGTACGGATCTTAGAAGTGGCAACTTCAAAATGAACATTCCTCCGCTCTCCACATTCCTAAGCCTTTTATCTCTTTCAGCTCATTCTTATTTGTCATGAACACTTTAACCCCCGTTGGACCTATCCTTCAAGCATTACTTTAATTGTAAAACATTAATTGACATGTGTATATATAAATATTATTTTATAGTCAAATTGTCTATCTTGATTTTATAATCATTTTATGACTTATAGTGGCTATCTTCCACTAGGCCAGATTCCGTTAAACTGCAACGGTATACAATTACCCTTCACTGGAACGGAATCCTACTACTACTAGAAAAAGTATAAATAAGATATACCCGCTATAACATAAATAATAATAGATACATAATAATATGCATAATAACTATAAATAATAATATATACATAATAACTCCACATTTTGCTAAAATTTCATTGAAGAATATTCTTGTATTAATTCGAACTATTGTACTTATTTGGTTGATATTCAGGTTATTATGACAGCGTTTTCACGAATTACCACCATTAGATGTTCATTGACTGTCTGATACTTGTTGATTAATGTGATATTATTGTTCCTGCAATATCGGCTATTTTTCGTCCTGCTGAATTGGTGCGTCACTACCAGACAAAAGGATTGAAATCAAGACCACTAAATGACACCAACATATATATAACAAACATTTATATTCACTACACCACCATCCCGAAGGTGTGCTTTTTGGAGCCTTTTATATTCAATGTCAGTTTCTTTTTTACATATGGTACTATTTTTGATAATTTGGTTTTTAATTTCTAAGATGATTAACTGTCAATATTCTTGAATGATTTTATTTGTTTAACAGCATATCAACAACTTATAGGTAATTTAATACTGGAATTTGATTTTCATGGAAGCTTTCAAGTTATAAAATTATTGTATATCTTCTTCTGCTTTCACATTTGAGTACATGGTAGACAATACTCAGCTTTTGAGCAAATACGTTTTGCGTAGACATAATTACTATAGGCGGTAATATGTGTGCTTTACGTAGTAGTTTTTTTGAAGCTATGTTTTGAAATACAGAGTGATTTCTTGAAAGACATTGTAGGATTTTATTTTGGATTAATTTTTTTTTTTAATCATTTCACCCCGAGCAAGGCGGAAACGCCACTGATGTGCAAGGGGTTACATAAATATAAAAAGATTAATTAGAAAAGAGTGAGGAGTACAAAATAGTTAGAAAGGAACAACAGAAAGCTGAGAAAGCAGGTGCGATGACAGATACATAGGTGGAGAGAAAGGGAAAGTTATACAGGGGAGGGGAGAGAGCTAGAGTCCAGTGGTTAATAGATGAGTATTGACTTTGCATTTAAATTTCTGGAGGTTGTAGCCGTCAGGAAAGCAAGAATACGGGAGCGAGTTCCACAGGCGGGAAGTGTGAGAGAGGAAGCTGCAGGAGTAGAATTGTCGTCTGCATTTGGCTAACCTGACTGTGTATGGATGGGACCCAGTTGCCAGTCTGGTTGCACGGGTAAACACCTGTTGAGGAGGCATCAGTGACTTAAGCTCATCCGAGCAGAAGCCATGAAAGTATTTATAGAAGCGACAAAGGGCGGCCACATTTCGACGATGGGGAAGTGGCTGCAGTCGAGTCGCCAGATCAGTACCTATCACATTACAGACTCTCCTTTGGAGCTTGTCAAGAAAGAGTTCTTTCATTTTGGCTATTTGATAGAATTTTAAACTGATTTGGATGAAGTCAATAGAATTATTTTTAGTATGCGTTTTATTCTGTGTCGTTCTTGGCATGCCGTAAAGATTGGATTGGGTGGCTGCTCATGCTGAGGGCCATATCAACCGCCATTGGCTATCAAAATACCAATAGCAATTGTATACCTTCAACTACAAAATACAGTTTAATTTCTTTAAGAAATTGTGGGATATTATATGGATTAATGCCATGAAAGAGTTATTTTTGGTAGTATTGTAAACAGATTTGGGTGAACTCGCTACAGCTTCTTACGATGTGTGTATTGTCGGCAATTTTATTAAATATTCCGTGTTGGTAATTTTTTATATAAAAAGTATTGCTGGTATTTTTACTATCAAAATGTATTTTAAACTTTCATAGTGTTTTCTTTTTGTTTGTTAGGGTTCAATATTTGCCCTTCACTGGGACCTTAACTAGTGCTACCCCCCCAGGGCAGGAGGAATCCGTGAACAACAGCAATTGAGGTTGTTCCACGCTTCTCAAAGCCTTCAATCTCCAAATCAAGAGCATTGCATCCGGATATAGTCTATCGTTATATCCAGGACTTATTTGTATGAACTGAACAAAATGTACAATATTTACATTGTTCGAACTATTGTTCTCATTTTTGTTGCCATTTGTAAGACGTTTCGACCATTGTACGCTCCGACCCTCTTCAGGTGATAGGCATTTTGAACCTAACCCTTTATTACAATCACTGGGATATATCATCCTCATTCTTTGCGTAGTAATGCTTCGATTAGATGTCATGAGTTATTTCCCTCTAACCTTGCAAGTTACCTTTTCACCACTGCTGTAGCCTGGTATTGAACTCACAACTCTTTGGGTCAAGTCACAGGAACTAACTAACGTCTATATCCACTGATCTTAATACATTTTACTGATCGAAATGTGTGCATAATGACGTGTATATCAACCAAGATGAGAGAAATAATTCCAAATAATACAAGAATCGCAAATGTACGTTGTGATAAAGTGGATGTTCGTTATGGTGCAGTGGATATCGGCTAGGAATGAGAAATGGGAGAGCTGAGTTCGAATCTCAGTTGAATTTGTTGCGCTCACTTACGTAAATACTCTTGTGAAAGATATTTAATTCATCTCTTCTCCTTCCAGATATGGGTTAAATAACAGGACATATTGGGTTCTATAGCCTTGGTTGACAAGAAAATAATGGCAACCTACTGCGTGAAAATCTTCGGCTCAGTCATGTCTCGAAAAAGTCATGATCACCCAAGCATGTATCACATATGGTATTAAACAACTGAATACACAAGTATTGTCAATAACTCATCTCTGAAATGGAATACTAAATTTCATTGCTTATTCGTATTAATTTAGGAAAACATCAGTGAAATCTATTCTCATTTCTTTTGTAAAGTAAATTATTTTTCTATTATGTACCTATCTTTTCAAGACGATGACAATCATGGCGATCTACAGGTTCCTGTCCTTTAATAACTTTTGTTAATTTGGCATCACGCCCAACTTTTTTCGAATATCTATCCATTCAAACTCGTCAGGTATGTTGCTTTCTTCTGTCTCTTTTACTTTTAATTTGTCTTGCGAGTATTACATTTTCCAAGCCTACTTTTCTCATTATGTGATCTAGAATTTTTAACTGTCTCTTCCTGGTGTTAAGTAAAATTGTTCGTTTTCTTTCAATTGTCTCAAGAACTTCGTCGTTATTCACTTCTTCGGTCAATGGTTTTCTCATCACCCTTCTGTATCAATGCTTTTATGTTCCTTCTTTTTCATCTGTGAATAGATTGCTCAGCCTTCACTACTATATGGAAGGACTGATATTTTATAACAGTCCAGTTTTTTTCTGTTTCTTAATACGTCTTAAAAGACTGGGACATATAACGAGGAAGGTGCGCTTTGAGAATCTGACAGAAAGGCGAGACATCGGCTTCAGCAAGTGGATGGGGGAGCAGGGTTTCGGGAGAGATATCACGAGGAAAAGTGTTAAGAGCGACAAGGGATAGGGGTAAGTGGATATCAATCGTCGCCTATGTCTTGAAAGAAGAATACATGACACAGCTTCTGGAAGGTTTTTTCGCTATCCCAATGCGCCTTTAGATATCCGTGTTGCACTTCCCGTCCTTTGTTAATACGCTTCCCAGATATATAAATTGTTGCACCTGTTTTATTTCGGTATCTCTAAGTTGAGAATTGTATTTTGGGCTGCTACTTTCGCTAACAATTCTCAGGGTTCACGACAGGCTCCAGAGGAGAAACTGTTATGTGATCGGTCCCAATCTGGTAGCTCGACTCCAGCCACTTTCTCATCGACGAGTTGTAGTTTCCCTCTGCCTTTTCTACGAATATTTTCATGGCCTCTTCCCCAACGAGGCTAATTCAATGATACTGACTCCACAAAAATTTATTCGCGCAACCAGACTGGTAACTGGTCTCACCCTTTTACAGTTTAATCAACCAAATACAGCCGGTACTTCTGCTCCCCCAGCTTCTTTTCTCGCACATCCTGCCTGTGGAAGTCCATTCTGTATACTTGCTTCACTGACGGCTACAATCTCAAAGAATTTAAATGCAATGTCAATTGCCATCTATTATCCACTTGACTCCAGTCCCTCTCTTTTCCCATCACTCCGTGTATCTTGTTCTTTTCCTTTCTGCCTCTACCCTCGTAACTGTCTTCACATCGATATTTCCATCCTTCTCTTGCTCTGACACCCCCTGTAATTAGTTCATCTTTCTCTTCGCTCGCCTCCTGTTTAAACTTTCACTCTTCTCTTATGTAGCCCCCTGCGCACCAGTGGCGGTACCTTCTTGCAATCCTTTATTTTTACTTTCCTTCACTACATTTTGTAGGAGTTCTTGTAGTTTCCTTTTTGTGTCTGCTATCAACACTGTGTCATCTACACATCTTATGTTAAGACAGTCAGTCTGTTAAGTGTCATACGTGATACACGCTTTGGGCAATCATGTCTCGGAAAAGATATGACTGACTGGGCAGAAGATTCTCCCGCAGTAGGTTGCTATTGCTTTCTGCGGTAGACTGGTTGCCAGACAAAGCTATAGAACCCAATTTGTCCTATTGTTTCACCCATAACTGTAGGGAAGTGACGGATTAATACCTTTCCCACGGGTATTTGTGCGTAAGTGAATGCAAGGAGTTCAACTGGAATTTGAACTCGGCTCCCTGATTTGTCGTTCTGAGTCGATATCCACTGCACCACAACACACATCCAGATTAAGACTGCAGTTGTCAATAATGAATCCTGGTATGACTTCTAATTCTTTCATATGGGCCTCGCTGGTAATCCTAACCGGTTAGCTTTCAAGGTACTGACCAGGCTTGATGTTGATTAGCTTCGACGATCGTACGAGAACCGATCTTTTAACGTTATATGACCGTAAGCCCAAACGCTAAAATTTAATTAGCACATGTTATCTTGAGGCGCGGATGGATGTAAAAAAATAGATTCTGAACATGTTTAATTAATTTCATTTCTAATTTAGCGAAGCATGTTGCCAGTAACATGCGCTGTATAAACAAAAATACAAGAAAATTCAGTGCTTTGTAGAGGAAAGACAATTAATCTCACTACTCATGCCTGGATGTGCGTTGTGGTACAGGGAAAGTCGGATTGGAACGAGAAATCAGAGAGCCGAGTTCGAATTCCATTTGAATTTGAATTCGTTTTATTCTCATAACTACGAGAGCAGCGCAAAATGCCAAATACAAGTTGGGGATGCTTAAATCTAGCAGGTCTAAAAATTTAAATACCTGGTAAGTGTTCTAACAGAAGACGGAAAGTGCGACACTGTATCTGAAGGTGAATTGGCATGGTGAAGATCGCGTTCCAGTAGTTGAGTAGAATATTAAGAGATAGGAACATTTCGCTAGAAACAAAGAAAAGAGTACTGGATTGTTATGTGATATCAGTTCTTCAATATGGCAGTGAATGCTGGACAATATCATCAAAGATGAAGGAAAAAAATGAATCAATTGAAATGTGGTTCTACAGAAGGATGCTGCGAATATCATGGCTCGAGCATGTGAGCAATGATGAAGTTTTGAAAAGGATGGAAACGAAAAGGAAATTAATACTGAGCATCAGGAAGAGATAGCTAAAGTTCCTGGGGCATGCCACGAGGAAGGAGGGCTTGGAGAATCTGATACTAACAGGCCAGATAGAAGGGTAAAAAGAGACAGAGGAAAGTAGCGGATAACATATTTGAAGAACCTGATGTGGTGGATGACAGAACGGAGAGTTGCGTTGGGTAACAGGAGAAAGCGTACTATGAGCCACCTGGGATAGGGAGGCATGGAAAATCATGATCTCTTCAGGACAAGGCACATAGAAGAAGAATAATACTATCTTTCGAGGCATGTTCGCCCTAGTGTGTATCACGTATGACACTTAACTGGTTAGGTCATGTTAAATAAGCTATGGTAACTGTGTTATTTTATTATTTCACTACAAGTAAGGCAATAAAGACACTAAAACGCAAAGAGTTAAAAGGTGTTAGAGAATATGATAAATACGTAATATTAAGGAGAGAAGATAGCAAAAAACACAAACAAAAAACAAAACAACAACAATTAATAAGATAAAAGATAATTTTTAAAATTTGCGAGCAAAACATTCAACATTGTCAAATGTAAATGTCGGTAATTAGAATTAATTAAATATAGGATGAATTGATAATCCCCCAGTGTTAACGTTGTTTAATTTTATCAGAAAACAGTAACCTCGCTTCATTTAGGACGCGCTTGCACTCGTTAAAAGCAGAGACAAAGAGACGTTTAGCCGAAAGAAGTGAGTCCCAATCCATACTTTCATAATAAAAAGAGGTAGGAAGTTTTTAGGTAGCGGGGAAGCAAGCTAACAAGGTTGCAGACACTACCGTGTGATCAAAGTTACCAAGAGGGGAGAGCTGCATAATACAACATGAGTCAGATATAGAGGTCAGGGTTACTGTGGAAACGCGTGGGAAGTCCACCACTTGCGCGAGAGATTGAATAATTGGGAAATTTAGGCTTTGGATGCCAACCAAGTCAGTGATAGAGTGTTAAAGCATAGGTCCCCAACCTTTTTGCTGCGATTACCCCAAAATACAATTTCACTATTATCCATTACTTCAATGAACATATACCCGTAATATAGGAAAAGAAATAACCATAGTTTCATCAAGAGCAGACATAGTTAATGGAAATTATTCAATACAATAGTAGCAATCTATAATAATCAGAGATATAGTAGCCGTAACCTAGCCGTGATTCTTAATGTGAATGTTGAGCTTGTATTGCCTGTGCCAATTTATTTATTCTTGGCTTTGTGACTGAAAGTGCTATTCGGGCGTCGTTTGCCAAGTTGAGTCTACTACGTTTCTTGGTCTTCATTCCAAGGACACAGTGTGAAATTATAAGCTGATTGCCTCTTCCCAAAACCAAACATCCATTACCCCCAAAATATGGGCCCATTACCCCACTGGGGTAAATTACCCCGGGGTTGGGAACCATGGTGTTAAAACCATCTGAATCACAGAACACAAATATATTTGAAAACGGTCAGACAGAGATTGCCTTGTCTATATTATCAGAAATGCTATCTAGCACGCAACAGTCATGAGAGGAAGAGGAAGAGTAGAGAAAGAAGAGAGAGAAGGAGACACATGTAAGAATGGTCTGGATATTTAACAGAGAGTTCCCTAGGCAGCGGAAGCTATTCGCAGACATAAATTATCAGGCCATTCCTAAAAAGTGAATAATAATAGATTTTATTAAAAATAAGCAGACACAATGTTTGCAATTTATTTAATCTGACATGTCTAATAACATTTCTACCTAAATGCACAAATTTAATATGTAGACCAGAAACAAAACATAAATGCAGCCTCTACAACAAAGACTGTCACTCCCGCATCAGTTTCTACAGTCAGAGACGCCGATGCTCCAGCCAAGCAGACTACTAGGATGCTACCCAAGGTCAACCCTGACCGACGGAGGCCTACTACTACAATATCTATATATTATTTTATATATATGTATTTTATTGGGTTGTCCCAAAAGTTCGTAAACACTTGCAAAAAATTGAAATTTTACTCGCAAAACAACAAAAATTATTGCGCAAAATAAAGACCATCATTTTCCAAGAATTTCTGCCATCGATCTGCAAGCTTTCGGATCTGGTCAAAGTACCATTCAGCCGGCTTCGAATCAAAGAATTTATGACACGCTTCCTCGAATTCATCAAACGAGTCGAATCGGCGGCCCTTCAGAAAGTGTTGCATTGAGCGAAAAAAGGCCGTAATGTGATGGAGCACAGTCAGGACTGTAAGCTGGATGTGACAGAACCTCGACGCCGTCCAGCTTTTCAAATTTGTCTTTGGTCTTCCTAGCGGTGTGTGGCTTGGCATTGTCCTGCTGCATCAAAGCGCGCCTTTGGTTGATCAGAGCTGAGTACTTTTGCTTCAACTTTTCGTAGACACGCTCAAGTTGCTGACAGTAAAGTTCGGCACTGATGGCACGCCCATTCGGAACCAACTCAAAATGCACGATTCCTTCAAAGTTCCACCAAACGCACAACATGACTTTCTTGCTGAATCGATCTTGTTTGGGAACCGACGGTGTCTTTTGCCCTTTCTGAACCCATAGCTTGTCTCGATTATGCCGGACCAGATAGACCCATTTCGGATGTCACAATGCGCTTCCAAAAACGCTCGTCCAATAGATTGCTGAGCAATTGACGTCAAATTTCAACTCGTCTGTGGCTTGTGCTTCGGTGAGTTCGTGCGGATCTTGGCGCGGCTTTTTGTGAACAAAATCAAGCTGCTTCAAATGTTGGTGAATTGTCGATTTGCCAACTCCAAGCTCATCAGCTAATTCTCGAGTGCTCGATGAAGGTGCAATGTCCAACCCGGTTTACAAGTCTCCATCATCCAACTTTAACGGTCATTCAGAACGAGGCTTCTCTTCAAGACTCATGTCGCCAGAATCGAAACGCTTGTACCGCTTTGTGATCGCCGCATATGCAATTGTTCCTTCATCTTCGGCAGCACAAATCTCTTTTGCAGCTTTTTTGGTTGAAAGTCCTCGCTTCCAGCAGTAACGAATGAAAACTCGCTGCTCAATTGTTATCTGGAATAAAAAGATAAAGGTCACTATAACAATTCAATTTTTCGCAAGTGTTCACGGACTTTTGGGACAACCTAATATTATTCTTATTATAATTTCACCACAACGCACATCCCTCAATAAGAGCTTACAGCACTTGGTATGCCAAAGTGGTCACCCATCTTTTTACAGCGTTCAAAACCTTAATTTACTGACCAGGCTCAACGTTGCTTAACTTCGGTGATCGAGCAAGACCCGATGTATTCAACGTGATATGACGGTAACCAATTGCTACAAAATATATATATATATATATATATATATATATATATATATATATATATATATATATATATATATATATATATATATATATATAATTTCTATCATTTTGCTTTCCAATTTTATGTTTAAGTTTCGTATATGAAAAAAATTAAATCATGTATTTAATAAATTGAAAAATGGCATCCGCGATTTACAATCTAAAACGACCTTAAACAACGCAAGTACAAAAAATGATAAAAATTCAAATCTAGAAACGCTCAAATCACAATGTGTACCTTATGATAGCCTAGTGCATGAAACTTCAAGTCGTGCTATAGATGTTGAACAATATATATATATATATATATTAGTATATAGTTAATAAATCCATATTACATTGAGCACTGTTCTATAAACATCAGATAAATATATATGTGAGTGTATCCGAATGTATATCCTTATGTATATTTATTGATACACACACCTATATATATATATATATATATATATATATATATATATATACTACCGGCTATAATTATTAGGCAACCCCAGCTTTTTTTTTAATGAAATGTATTTCATACTATTTTTAGTGTTTATTTCCAAATAAAAATTGATTGATTTATTTGTTACTATTATTTTGCGAAATTTTACAAGGCAAGGAAGCAAAGATGAACTCGTTCGAATCACCCTATATTTTCTTCATTCTTTCATTGATGAAAATGCAATATAGGTTATTGTTAAATATATATAAATTCCTTTGAAGCACATGTAATTGTGCAATATTAGAAAAAGAACCATTCTATTTTCCTTTACAATTATTCATTTGGCAACAAATACTAAAAGATAGTATGAAATACATCACTTTTTTTACTCCTGGAGTAGCCTAGTAATTATGACCATTAATGTAGAAATATATCAATAAATATACATATGTACAGTACACTCTAAACTTTTATACTTACAAACGCTCTATTCTTAATATTGAGGACTTTTTCACGTAGATATTAGCCAGTCAGTTAAATAGAATACATAATAAACACTCATATAATCATGTCTCTTTCGATACATGACTGACTCGACAGAAGATTATTTTTGAGCAGAAGACTGGTTAACAACTAAGGCTATAGAACCCAATCTGTTCTGCTATGCAACCCTTAGCTGAAGGGAAAAAAAGATCGATTAAACCTTTCTTATTTGCGCGTAAGTGAATGCAACGAATTCATCTGGAATTCGAACTCAGCCCCCCCCCGATTTTTAATTGGAGCCGATATCCATTCCACCACAAAGCACAAAGATACAGCATACCTTAAAGTTATATTTTCATTGTTCATATACATATATATACATATATACAAATGAATAAGGAACGAACAAAATTTTTACAGCGTTCAAAACCTTAATTTAAAACAGTGCTCCATATAGAAATAGAGCAATGAATGTTTATTATAAATTTTACTTTAAAACATGTACAAACTACAATCTACTACAAAAATGTACATTTTGTCTCGACATTAAAAGAACCTACCTGATGGGACATTGTTCTTTCAGTGTCGAAACAAAATATACACTTTTGTAGTAGATTGCAGTTTCGACTTGTTCTAAAGTGTATATATATATATATATAAATGAATAAGGAACGAAGAAAATATTTACAACGTTCAAAGCATTAACTTAAAACAGTGCTCAATAAAGAAATAGAGCAATGAACATTTATTATAAGTTATACATGTACAAACAGCATTCTACCACAAAAGTGTACATTTTATTTCGACATTGAAAGAACAATGTCCCATAAGGTAGTTAGTAATGATGGAAATAAACGTTATTTTTGAAAAAAAATTGATGTAAATTAACTTCCTTTTATTGGCAAAATTTTTCGTACGAGGTAAAGAGGATAGGAAAGATGAGAAAACAAAAAAAGAAATTAAAAATAAAGGTGGGGGAAAAAGAAAGGCACAGAGGAAATAAAAAACAAAGAGGAAAACAAAAGAGAAAGAAATAAAGAGACATGGGGAAAGAGCGACTGAAAGACAGCTCAAGAAGAAATAGACCCCCACATTCGTTTTCTTATATTTCCTATCCTCTTTACCTAGTACAAAAAATTTTGTCAATAAATAGAAGTGAATTTTCATCAATTTTCTTTTAAAAAATAACGTTTATTAGCATCATTACTGATGAGACATTGTTCTTTCAATGCGAAACAAAATGTACACTTTTGTAGTAGATTGTAGTTTGTACATGTTCTAAAGTATAATTTATAATATATATATATATATATATATATATATATATTAATCATTGCACCCCAAGCAAGGCATTCCACTGGCACTATTGCGCTTGGGGCTACATAGGAAGAGTGCTTAGATATAGGAAATGTCAGAAGGGGGAGTGATAGATAGTTGGGTGGGTGGGAAGAGTGTTTGAAAGAATGGAAGTTAGTGTGTTTGAAAGAATGGAAGTTAGTGTGTTAGGGGGTGTCTATTGACCTTACATTTAAACTCCTGGAGATTGAAGCCGTCGGGGAAGCAGTCATGTGGAAGAGAATTCCACAGTCGGGAAGTGCGAGAAAAGAAACTGTTGGAGTAGAAGTTGCGGTTGCATTTTATCGGTTTCACTGTAAAATGGTAGTGAAACAGGCCTGTATGCAGATTACTAATATATATATATATATATATATATATATATATATATATATATACATACTAATATATTGTTGTATGCTACAATACCAAATTAGTAATGATAGCAAGATCTGATAAAAAAGTATGTATAAAATTATAAACCAGATTTATAAATTAAAACTACGACACATATCAGTTTGGCATTTAATCTCCTCTAAAGTAGTCTGCTTCTGAAGTCATACACGTCATCCAGTGTTGTTTCCATTTATATAAGCATTACTGGAATTCTTTTTTTGTAATGACGAGAAGCTGCCTCTTCGCAGATTTCTTTGACCTCTTTGTTTCTTTCAAGCGAGATTTGATATTTGACAAGAAGTCAAACTTTACAAGAGGTGAGATGTATGGAATATGGTGGTTGTTGAACCTTACACTTGCCTAGAAACTACTGCAAGCGCCACTGTCACTGATTCAGCCACTGTGGTGTGACGTGACGACCATACTCTACACCATTTCCTTCCAAGCACAGCAATAAACAACAGAAGCGAGATAGAATTTAGTGAGCATGCGTGACACAATTCATCGTTTATCTGTGCGAATCGGCTTTGCTCTGTGTTCGTCGTTACCATAGCAACAGTCCCGATACTTTTGAACCATTATGAATTTTGAAAATTTTCTAATACTGTTTATGTAAAAAATAACGGCGCGCCGACAGAAATGCGTTTAATAGTTCTATTAATTTAAATCGTCTTTCTATTCCAACAGAAATCTTTGAGAAATATTTTCGATGGATCATTATCTAGAACAAGAGAGAGAGAATGACATATATGAAAATGAATATAGGAATCCATAATAAAATATTTACCCGGTGGGGGTTAGCGAGGAAGAAGTTCAATTAAGAACTGAAAGTTTCTATTAATCGAAATGGAAAAAAAAAAAAAAATTAGCAAAAAGTAATTTAGACATTTATAACAGTCGATTAGCAACGCGGCCTTTTGATAAAAACAAGTAGTCACGAAAACAATCATTCTTGGAAGAAAAGAAAATGAATTTCACTCTCGGTGTTTCCGTTATTTCACATAATTACAAATGGTCCGGTTATCAATTCCTTTATTAAAGCCTTTTTGAACAAGGGTGGACAATGTACAGTTGCGAAATCCTCCTCCTCCTCCTCCTCCTCCTCATTCTTCTTCTTCTTCTTCTTCTTCTGCTGCTGCTGCTGTTGCTGCTGTCATTTTTCATCATATTTCCATTTCTGCAGATCGTGGTGTGTCGTTATGGCTCCATTTCTTGTTTTTTCTATCTCCCCTATCATCCCTAGCGTTACATAGACAAAGTTCTCCTTAGTGTGTGGGCTGTACTTAACAAAACAATTTTTTGTCTGTCTTAAGCGGGGTTTCCAGGGATTAATTCAATGTGTTGTTTTGTTCCTTTTTTTATCATTCCAAGTGCACTTACTATCACTGGCACGATTCTTGTTTTCAATTTCCAGATTTTTTCTATTTCAATTTCCAGGTCTTTATGTTTTGACAGTTTTTCGAATTCCTGGGTTGCTATGGACAAGCCATATCAATTAATAGACAAGTTTTTTCTTTCTGGTTCTTAACAATGATGTCCGGCCTAATTGCTTCAATTTTTTTGTCAGTGTAGATGGTGTAATCCCATAGAATGGTGACATCTTCTATTTCTGTAACCGGTGCTGGGTGATGTTCATGCCAGTGTTTGTTTACAGATTTTCCATAGTGTTTGCACATTGTCCTATGTAAATATTGCCCTACTCTATCGTGACGATTTTTATATTCATTTGGAGCGAGTACAGAACAACCTGAGATTAGATGGTCTATTGTTTCTTGGTGTTTATCACAGAACCTGCATTTTGGATCCACATTATTATGTATAATATTTGCCTGAAAGTTCCTAATGAAAAGACTGGTCTTGCGTTGCAAGAATAAAGCCTTCAGTCTCAGACTTTAATCCAGATGCACGTAACCATCGATGAGTATTAAGTTTATCAACATTGGATTTATTGGCACGTTCTGGATATTGGTCATGCAGAGGTTTGTCTTGCCAGCGTTGTTTCATCTGTTCAAGAGCTTTATCTTTGGCTTTCATTTTCATATTTTTTGCCGCAATAGTTGGTTCTTGGCTTCTGTTTTGCTTTTCTACAGTATCTACTAAATGTAAATCTTGTTTGTATTTACTGCCTTCTTTTATTATTGAATATTTTTTCTTTCATTCTTCATCTTGCTTGACTAATTGTATCATCCAGTCCTTTGTTGTTTCTATGTATTTTAGTAAGTCAATAGTTGTTGTCTTATATGACAATTATTATGATTATTATTATTATAATTACAATTATTATTATTATAATTATTATTATCTCCTAATTCTATTTATTCTTCTCTTCCCTAACCTCTTTTTCTACTCCTTCTCCTCCTCCTCCTCCTTTTTTAAGGAAGAAGTTGCAATTATTTATAAACCATGTACGGAAGAAAGTTAAATTATTAAATTATGAAAAAATACATTTTTTAATTAAGAATGAAGAGAGAAGCAAATATTGCCGACATATCAAACACCTTTATAAAATGAGATTCTTCCCTGTACAAGGCCCGAGAGCCACTAGAAGTATAGGGTTACTGAGTAAGAGACATACGTTATCACTCTTATTTTTAAGGTCTTCTTCTTCCGCCACCTCCATTTTTTGTTTATGTACCGCGTCTCTTCAGGATATAGGCGATCATGTCTTTCCACATGTTTCTATTTCCTGTAGCTCTTAGCGGCGTTTCTCGTTTTGTTAAGACGCTCATCTCCACGTTCTATCATCCATAACTGTCGTCTCCGATCTTTCTTACCCCGTGAGAATGCTGAAGACAAAATGGATCGAACATTTGAGCAACAAGCAAGTTTTGGAAAAAAAGAAGACAAAAGCTACGCTTATACTTAACATCAGGAAGAGACAGTTAAAACTTCTAGAACACATAATGAGGAAAGAGGACTAGGAAAATCTGATGCTCACAGGACAGATTGAAGTCAAGAGTGACAGAGGAAAACATTGAACAATTTTTACTTTCCTTTAGTGAAACTCCCTTCCGTTTGCTTGTTTCCACCGATAGCTACAATCTCCAAAAGCTTAAATGCAAGGTCAATTGCCATCTTCTATCTTCTTGAATGACGTTTATTTTTTATCCCTTCTTCAATATCCTCTGAACCCAGTCTTTTCTCTTCCCTGATAGCTACAATCTCCATAAATTTAAATGCAACGTCAATTGCCATCTTCTATCTTCTTGAATGACGTTTATTTTTTATCCCTTCTTCAATATCCTCTGAACCCAGTCTTTTCTCTTCCCTGATAGCTACAATCTCCATAAATTTAAATGCAACGTCAATTGCCATCTTCTATCTTCTTGAATGACGTTTATTTTTTATCCCTTCTTCAATATCCTCTGAACCCAGTCTTTTCTCTTCCCTGATAGCTACAATCTCCATAAATTTAAATGCAACGTCAATTGCCATCTTCTATCTTCTTGAATGACGTTTATTTTTTATCCCTTCTTCAATATCCTCTAAACCCAGTCTTTTCTCTTCCCTGATAGCTACAATCTCCATAAATTTAAATGCAACGTCAATTGCCATCTTCTATCTTCTTGAATGACGTTTATTTTTTATCCCTTCTTCAATATCCTCTGAACCCAGTCTTTTCTCTTCCCTGATAGCTACAATCTCCATAAATTTAAATGCAACGTCAATTGCCATCTTCTATCTTCTTGAATGACGTTTATTTTTTTATCCCTTCTTCAATATCCTCTAAACCCAGTCTTTTCTCTTCCCTGATAGCTACAATCTCCATAAATTTAAATGCAACGTCAATTGCCATCTTCTATCTTCTTGAATGACGTTTATTTTTTATCCCTTCTTCAATATCCTCTGAACCCAGTCTTTTCTCTTCCCTGATAGCTACAATCGCCAAAAATTTAAATGCAACGTCAATTGCCATCTTCTATCTTCTTGAATGACGTTTATTTCTTATCCCTTCTTCAATATCCTCTGAACCCAGTCTTTTCTCTTCCCTGATAGCTACAATCTCCATAAATTTAAATGCAACGTCAATTGCCATCTTCTATCTTCTTGAATGACGTTTATTTTTTATCCCTTCTTCAATATCCTCTGAACCCAGTCTTTTCTCTTCCCTGATAGCTACAATCTCCATAAATTTAAATGCAACGTCAATTGCCATCTTCTATCTTCTTGAATGACGTTTATTTTTTATCCTTTCTTCAATATCCTCTGAACCCAGTCTTTTCTCTTCCCTGATAGCTACAATCTCCATAAATTTAAATGCAACGTCAATTGCCATCTTCTATCTTCTTGAATGACGTTTATTTCTTATCCTTCTTTCATTACCCTCTTTACCCAATCTTTTCCCTTCCCTGATAGCTACAATCTCCATAAATTTAAATGCAACGTCAATTCCCATCTTCTATCTTCTTGAATGACGTTTATTTCTTATCCCTTCTTCAATAACCACTAAACCCAGTCTTTTCTCTTCTCTGAGAACTACAATCTCCAAAAGCTTAAATACACGTCTGTTGCCATCGACTCTCTCTTTTATTCTCACATTTTTTATCCTTTCTTCAGCATTTTTTGGACTGAGTTTCTCTCCCATTGTAAGCACCTGTGCACGGGTGGCGGCTCTGCCTTACTTGGGTTGAAATGATTAAAAAAAAAAACTTACTTGGAGAGCTTGAGTAAATGGATGGTGAAACAAGGTTTGAAAAAAATAACAAAAAACCCAAAATTATTAAGAACTATAAATGACAGAAAACTGTGGAGAGCCATAATCATCTACGACCTAAAGGGACACGGTACACAAAAGGACGCAAAACAAAGCAGCATACTGGAAGATCGCCCGAAAATATTAACATTGCATCAGTTTATAACCTTTTTTATCGCTATAAAATGCTTTTGATGAAAACTCAATAATGAAAATTAATTCACCGAAAATATTTTTGCATCAAAACCGCCAGAATTCTATTCAACAACTATAGAAAAGCCCCCCACCCCCGACAAGCTACACAGTCATTAGAAATAACAGTGAACACATAACTGTATAAAATGTAATTGTGTTTTATGCTTGTGAAGAATAAAGTTGATACACAAAAACGGCATTCATTTATAACCACAGCTAATATGATTTCAAAAAAATTATCCGCTATCTACAATTCGATAATAACTTTTTTTTTACAAGTGTTATTTAGGACGATTCCAGGAGAAGTGATCTAAAAAAGTGGAGGTGTCGTTTAGGAATAAAGTGTCTCTGCCGACCTTGTGTTCGAACACGGATCGCCAGGGAGTGAACACAGTCGTTCACAAGTAAATAGTGGTACTGTGTTGCTGGGATCAAGTTACACGTAGAATTATATATATATATATATATATATATATATATATATATATATATATATAGTCATCCGCAGACAGATCTGTTTCGCTGTATCACAGCTCATCAGTACGGTTAGACTCCGATTGTTTTTAACCCAGGATTGAAACCCGATCGAATTGACGTCAGTCGGCGATTCTACCTCTGGGCTATGGGCGTTCGGTAGAAGAAGGCAGACTTTTTAGCGTGTATATTGTCATTATACCCGCCAGATAGCCAGAGTACTCTAATCCATTACTGAATGAGCGATGCGTACATGCCAAAGTAGCATCTGTTTTTCAAAATCTACCATTCTTCCAGAGTGTTCAATCAGGGTGTGAGAGCGTAAATAGTCACCCGCAGACAGATCTGATTCGCTGTATCACAGCTCATCAGTACGGTTAGACTGCGATTGTTTTTAACCCAGGATTGAAACTCAACCGAATTGACGTCAGTCGGCGATTCTACCTCTGGTCTGGACAATGAGCGTTCGGTAGAAGAAGGCAGAATTTTTAGCGTGTATATTGTCATTATACCCGCCCAATAGCCAGAGTGATCTAATCCATTACTGAATGAGCGATGCGTACTCGTCTTGCATTTTTAAATATCCCCAGATCTGCGCTTTTGAATACTTACTAATGTTTGTGTATGTGATTTCACATTTTTCTTTTTTTTAAATGCCAAAGGATTTAGTTTATACAGTGTTACGAACAAATGTATCTATTCATTTCCGGCCAAAGTTTAAAATTTCTATTTCTTTGCATCTCCCCCTCACTTCCTTCTCCCTGTGCATTTTCTCACTTTTTCTCACTTTCCTCCCCCTCTATGCATTTTCTCAACTTTCCCTCTTTGTTAAGCCAAGACGTCGCATGACCGATGTTTGTTAAGCTTCTACTTTACCACCTATCAAAATTTGGGGTCTATTTCACCTTGAGCTGTTTTTCATTGGCTTTTTCCCCATGTGTCTTTATTTATTTCTCTCCTGTTTTCATCTTTGTTTATTTCTTCTTCTGTGTCCTTCTCTCCCCCCCTTTTTGTGTTTTCTCATCTTTCCTATTCTCTTTACCTCGTACAAAAAAATTTGCCAATAAATATGGAAGTGAATTTTCATCAATTTTCTTTTAAAAAACAACTACCTGATGAGAAATTGTTCTTTCAATGCCGAAACAAAATGTACACTATTGTAGTTTGTACATGTTCTAAAGTAATATATATATATATATATATATATATATATATATATATATATATAATAACACGGTTATCAACGCACACTTCTGAGAAAAACGCTCGTTGATAACACGTACATACTCAAACAAGAAAATAATAAACAGAAACTAAAAATCCTCGAAGCAATCTACATTAAACAATTTAAACCTGGTTTGAATACAATCAATTTTGATATTTCCAATAACGTACTCAAATGCCTGTAATCAGATCAGAGACCACAACGTCACTATTTTGTCACTGTCTTCGGCCATCCGCCACGGTAGGGATGGACTTATATTTTCAATTTAATTCTCTTTATTGTTGATAACTTAAATGTTCCTTGTTTACTGTGTGTTAATATTTACTCTTTGATAATGGCTTATGTGAGCCGAAAGCTTAGACCCGATAAAAAAAAATCAACAATTACAGTGATTTTTGTAGTCTTTCAACGACATCACCATCAAGTATATCAGACGGTATGAACGGATCCTACACAAAATTAATAGACAAAACTTGTCTATATTATTCAATAAAACCTGCATTAATGAAAAATGCTGCCAAAATACACACAGTATATATATATATATATATATATATATATATATAGGTAGAGAGTGATCAGAGAAGAAGATGTGCCTGACGCAGTATTATACTTGTGTCTGTTATCTAATAAGTGACTTTAGTAAAGTAGAAATTATAAAACAAACGTCGAGTTTCGTTGAACCTCATAAGATTTCTAAGGGAACAAACAATGTGATTTTGTTAACCCTAGCAAGCTTACAAATGTCAGGATTATCTCTTCAGAAGGAAATCATGTTGCTAATACGCGTCAAGACAACGGATTTTGCTCTCTTTACACAATAAATTTAAATTAATAAAACACCGCTTGTGTACAATCAATAGTTCCAAAAAGTGTGGATGATTCTGCACAAGCCTTAACCACTTTAATCAAATCAATTGTTTGGTTTTCCTGGCGGTTTCATAACGGAAACAATTAGGTTGTTAGATCCTCATACGTCGAATCCGACGAGAGAGTCTATTTTATATATATTACGGTCATATCACGTTGAATACACCGGTTCTCGCTCGATCACCGAAGTTAAGCAACGTTGAGCCTGGTCAGTACTTAGATGGGTGACCGCTTGGGAATATCAGGTGCTGTAAGCGTTTATTGGCTTACGGCCATATCACGTTGAATACACCGGTTCTCGCTCGATCACCGAAGTTAAGCAACGTTGAGCCTGGTCAGTACTTAGATGGGTGACCGCTTGGGAATATCAGGTGCTGTAAGCGTTTATTGGCTTACGGCCATATCACGTTGAATACACCGGTTCTCGCTCGATCACCGAAGTTAAGCAACGTTGAGCCTGGTCAGTACTTAGATGGGTGACCGCTTGGGAATATCAGGTGCTGTAAGCGTTTATTGGCTTACGGCCATATCACGTTGAATACACCGGTTCTCGCTCGATCACCGAAGTTAAGCAACGTTGAGCCTGGTCAGTACTTAGATGGGTGATGCTTGGGAATACCAGGTGCTGTAAGCGTTATTGATGGATGTGCGTTGTAGTGCAGTGAATGTCAGCTCGGAGGGGGAAATCGGTGAGCTGAGTTACAATTCCAGTCGAACACTTTGCATTCACTTACGCGCTGGTACCCTTGGGAAAGGTATTAATCTGTCCCTTCCCTCCAGTTCTGTGTTAAATAACTAAGGTCTGTTGTTCATGCGATATGTGGCAGACTTCTCCACCGATTGTTTGTTATCAGAAGTTCCAAAAAGTGTGGATGGTGCTACACAAGCCTTTACCACTTTAAACAATTCTTTGTGTCGTAGTCTAAGTCAGTTAGACGCTCATACGTCGAAATCGACCGGAGAGTCCATAATATATATATATCTATATATATATATATATATATATAGAGTTTATATGGAAAGGAGGTATTGTCAAATATTGTATGTAAAATGCATAGATATGTGTTATCTAATGAAATAATTTGTACTATTATGTATTGGTAGTAAGCATGAAAGAAATTAAGTCACAATTTTCAATTTCAGATTGATATTTAGTATTTTTTCAGTAATTATAGCAATTTGCAGTGTCAAGAGATTATTTTCAGGAACTACAATTTAGTATTATGACTCTTAAAAAAGAACTAACAATGAATGAAAGGAACTATATAATCAAAGAAATTAGCAAAGGAAAGTCTTCGCTTCAAATTTCTAAGGATTTGAAAAGGATCATCGAACAATCAAGAAAATATGTCAAATGGTAAAAAAAAGGAATTGAGCAAAGTGAGATCTATCATATATCCGAAGAGAATTAATAAGAAACCCAAATGCGTCAAGTCCGTTCATATTTGAGGCCGCTGAAGCTCCTATGGTATCAAGGAAAACAAGGTGTAAAGCATTAAGGAAGTTTGCTGATGTAAAAAATCAAATAAAGAAACCCATGTTAACAAAAAAACATAAGGAAAGAAGATTGCAGTGGACAAAAACACATGAAAACTGATTTCAGTAAAGTGATATTTTACAGACCAATCAAGGGTCACCCTCGATGGGCCCAATGGATGGGCTCGAGGATGGATTTGCAAGCAACCTGATTCAAGAAAATCTTTTAAACGACAACAAGGCGGCAGTGGGATCATGATATGAGCTGGAAATGTTGGTAATGAGCTCGTGGGCCCATTTAAAGTGAAAGACGGGGTTGAAATGAATTCCAAAAGTTATTGTGATTTTCTAGAGCAATATTTCTTTGAATGGCTTGATAACCAGTCTTTAACCAAACATAGATCTATGATCTTTATGCAAGACAACGCACTAAGTCATGCATCAAAATTTACTAAATCCTGGTTGAAAGGAAAGAGAATTGTTGAAGATTCTCTTATGAACTGGCCTTCAAATAGCTGTGACTTGAATCCCATTGAGAACCTGAGTAGCATCCTCAAGAGAGATATTTATTCTAATGGAAGGAAATTCAACCTCTGTGAAGCAATTAAAGTTGCTGCAAACAACTTGCCAGCCGCTAAAATTGCAAATCTAACATCAACGGTTGACAATAGGCTGCTAAGAGGTATTAAAAAGAAAGGAGTATTTATGCAATAAATTTTAGGTTTTTATTATTTTTTTGTAATATATATTTTATTTTTCGAATTAGATGTTGTTTTTATGTTTTTCCTTGAAGAAATTGACGAATTTGTTCAAAAATCTTTTCATATTATTTTTTTACATTAATTTTACAAGGTATAATAATGTAAAAGTATCAAAATAAATAGTTGCAAATAAACTACTGACAGTTAAATTAGTCTGTTTTGTTAATTTAGTAAAAAATTTTTCAACCAAAACAATAGTTTTTTTTTATCACGATACATTAATATCGTTATAAAATTGAGTAGAATCTAAACAACACCATAATAGGACTTTTAACATTAAAGACGCCACTCTTTACACCAATTCATAACTTGCATATAATCTCTAGATGCAGTTTATAGAGACTTGAATTAATAAATATAAATATGAGGGTGTACATATGTATAGTATTATTATTAAGGTGTTAATAAAACAGTTCTCAATGTATGAACAAAGCTGTATCATATATATATTAATAAATATACATATTGTCCTACGTCTATGGTACGACTCTGAGTTTCATCCGTTATGCAATCATCAGGTGCATATTTCAAACTGGCAGTTTAATAAATTTGAATTTAAGTACACTCAATGTACTTGGGAATTAAATCTTATAAAGTTAAGTTACTGATTTTACAATAAGAAGATTAAAAATTAAAATATTCTAAGATTACATGTAGATAAAAATTAAAATTAAAAATTAAAATTAAATTTAACATATAAAATAAAAAATATTAAAAATATTAAAATGGAAGAAGAAATCAAAAATCAAAAGGGAGAAGAAATTAAATGGGCGTAAATTATGAGACGTAAAAATTTTAAAATTCAAGTATTCTTATATTACATGTAGATAAAAAATTCAAATCACCTCAGAGCTAACAACCTACACAAATCCATCTAATTTAGTTTAAGTAACATCTGTAGCAATAAAGAAATTTTCGACAGCTCGAAAATTAAATACGTTAATGTCTTAGAAAAAAGTAAACTCAACACTAATTTATAATCAGTCAGTCAGTTAAGTGCCATACGTGATACACGCTTGGGCGGTCATGTCTCGAAAGAGACATGACTGACTGGGCAGAAGATTATCCCTCAGTAGGTTGCCATTGCTTTCTGCGGTAGACTGGTTGCCGACCAAGGCTATAGAACCCAATCTGCCATGTTATTTAACCCATAACTGGAAGGAATAGACGGATTAATAACTTTCCCAAGGGTACTCTGTTAAAAACAAGGCCGAAATAAGCAGAAATCACGTAAGCGTAACGTTATTTAGTTTAACCCACTCTTCAGTCGTAACGTACAAAGTAACATTATTAAACTCTTCCTAAACTTAATTCACAAACATTTTTACCATTAACCCACACCAAAAAATTCTTCAACAAAAACAATGTTTAAGTCAGTTATAGTTGCGTTATGAACATAGATAAATATACTTCACAACAAAACACTATGATATCAAATAAATACTTGACCCGCATGAACAACATCCGTCACCCAACTATGCAACAAGAGTTACCTTCTAAAACTAATAGCAACAAGGTTTACCTTCTAAAATTGATAGCAACAAGGGTTACCTTCTAAAACTAATAGCAACAAGGCTGACCTTCTAAAATTAATAGCAACAAGGTTTACCTTCTAAAATTAATAGCAACAAGGGTTACCTTCTAAAACTAATAGCAACAAGATTTACCTTCTAAACATTATTGCAACGGCCGAAAAAATAAAACTTGCATATTGAATGGCAAATGTATGTCCGAAAGTATCTATCTAAAGTTATTTATAAATGGAAATTTGTCTCTGTGTATGTGTCTCTGTGTGTGTGTCCGTTACCTATAGACCACGGATTAGTTTTAAAGCTTTCATTACACCCGGGCAATAGTGGGCTATACTGCTAGTTGTTTATAGAGCTCGAATTCATTCGGATAATTATGATGTTAAATTTTACTTTTTCAAGCATTTCTAAGCGGTGGGAGATAAGATTTAATAATTACATGTCATTTAACAACTGTAACTAAAGCAAAAGTATTGCTTTAGACATAAATTATTGGAAATTAAAAAATAACAACAACAACCCAGTTATTACCTGAAATTTTGTGGCTAAATTCAAACCTCCAAATCAATGCCTTTTAGGAAAACATCTCATCTTAAACTATATCAATAACCCTAATGTGCTTAACAAAAAGTGATTTAATGACCACGTGCTGCCATAGAAAAAACAATTTTTTTAAAAATCATTTCACACCAAGCAAGGCTTTTTACAGCCACGGTTGCGCAGGGGGTTACGCAGGGGAAATTGATAAAAGAGGGTTTAGTTATAAGAAATGTCAGAAGGAGGGTAATAGACGGATGAGACTAGCGAGAATGGGGGTGGAGTAGATGGAAAAAAGAGCTTGAGAGAATATATGCGAGTTAGTGAGACAGGAGATGTCTATTGACCTTACATTTAAATTCCAGGAGATTGTAGCTGTCGGTGAAGCAAGTATATGGAAGGGAATTCCACAGACGGGAAGTGCGTGAAAAGAAGCTTTTAGAGTAGAAATTGAGGTTACGCTTTATCGGTTTCACTGCTTACTTAAATTCTTAACCCAGATTGATATAGATCTCTCTATACAGTTGGCTCTTTATTTCCCTTATTCTTTCTTTCTTTCTTTCTTTCTTTCTTTCTTTTTAAATAATCCTATTAATATTAGACTAAATATTATAACTGATACAACAGAGAGCTCAATGTAAATTAAGTTTACAGAGCAAAAATTTATTCCACATTACGTCTGAAATACTTCTTTTCATCTTCTATCATGTACGCATTATATCTACACTTTCGACCCTCTCCTCTTTTTTACTCTTTCATCTTTTTAATCAAACTTTTAATTCCCGTTGCACAAGAGTTTTTCATAATGTCTGTTACTCGGAGTTAAACACACAGGTTTTTAAGAAACTATTTAAATGGCTATAAACCA
>JBBBDQ010001196.1:2742500-2887500 GCA_037127315.1 Ascarosepion bandense
GCCCCCTACTTCTACAATGTCATCTTCCTGACAAATTGACTCTGGTGAGATTTGAACCAGCTCGTCACTGGAAGAACAAATATAAACTGTTTATAAATTTAAACTGTCGCGCTTTTATTTAAGTTTCCTCAGAAAATGAAAAAAATATGGCGGTGAAAAAAAATTCTGATATTATTTATTTTTGAGTTATTTATTTTCATTGGTCAAACAGACATAACGTGTATTCTCATTGGTTAAACAGACCTAAACGTTATTTTCATCAGTCAAGCAGATATAACGTGTATTTGTCCGGTTAAGTGTGTATAAGTCTTGTGTATTTGCGTATCACTATGTTAGTTGGTCTATGATGGATTCGGTTGATAATGTGTGTGTGTTTGAACGTCTAAAAGACGATATCTGATAGTGTCGATATAATGACCCCCCCCCCCCCAAAAAAAAAACAGTTAAACTCTTGTTCAAATTGAAACAACTGCTTTATTTTCCCTTTGTTCGCTAGACTGTCAGTTTTAGACCCATAAGAATTACAGGGTGTAATCGATTTTTTATCAGATTAGATCAATTGAAGTGGTGTGCGGTAATATGAATCTATTTTCAATGTGCATGATGAAATTTGTTTGCCTTTAAAAAATATTGCGTCACCCGGGATTGCATCAGATTTTTATCACGCCCAGGCTCTATTGTCTCTACTGTCGATTGTCTTTGGATTATTGTCTGCGATGGACGTTACTCCAAGGAAGCGTACTAACATAGTAACGCTGCACAAACACACTGGCAAGCCTTACAGAGAGATCACATCTATTATTAGTGTCAACTTTTAGTCGTGTCATCAAGGCGAAGAGACAAACTAGATCCATCAGTCCAAAAGGTGAGTTAAAGATGCGGTCGGAAGAGAAAAACAAGAGACGACGTATACGGGGTCAGTCAAAGTGTAAAAGATCATAGGAAGACATTGTTCCTTTTGTTTCAGCTAATTTAAACAAGGGTTTAGATAGATGCTGCATATATATAAACTATATATGTATTTGTTAGAAGAGATTTATACATATATACAATCATGCATCACATATATTAATACAAATTTTGAAAATCTAATACCTATTCATTGTAATTAAAAGATATATCTATCCAGTATATTTGAATGAAGAGGTAGATATGTGTATACTGATATGTATATGTGTGTGTGTGTGTGTGTATATATATATATATATATATATATATATAGATAGATAGATAGATAGATAGATAGATATGAACAGACAGAAATAGATGGATAGAAATAAACTCATACACACACACATGTATATAGTGGGTACCTTGAGGTGGTGTAATATTTAGCAAACTTGTCTCGCTAGAATCATTACAACTGAGTAGAGAGTTCGATCCTCACTGGGTGTCCCATAGATTCGGCCTTCTGCCACATCTAAGCTATGCTTAGATAACCACCATCTGTAGGACTTCTAATCCGTGGTGGATTGGGGTAAGAAATGGCTCGTAAAATTCAATTCTTCCAAAACGAAGCTGCTGTCAATTAAACACCACAGACAACCGCACCTCCCTCCCATTAGCATGGAACAGGCTTGCCTCCCAGAGAATAAATCACTACGCCTGCTTGGCCTGACATTCTCAGCGGACCACAAGTGGAATGACTACGTCGAATCCATTGCTAAATCTGCAGCTATGAAAGTCGGCTCTCTGTGCACGGCCCGGAATTTCTCTCCGCCTGAATCTATCCTACAATTATATAAATCCACTATCCGCCCGTGTATTGAGTACTGCTGCCACATCTGGTCGGGTGCCCCTTCTATTCTCCTCGGTGTTCTTGACAAAATACAGCGAAGAATCTGTAATGTGATTGATACCGACTTGGCTGACCGCCTGCAGTCTCTCTCTCACCGACGTGACGTGGCTTCCCTGTGCCTCTTCTATAAATACTTTCATAGCTTCTGCTATGACGAACGTAAATCACTGGTGCCCCCTAGATATTGACCTTACATTTAAACTCCTGGAGGTTATAGCCGTCGGGGAAGCAAGCATGCGGAAGGGAATTCCACAGGCGGGAAGTGCGAGAAAAGAAGCTGTTGGAGTAAAAATTACGGTTACATTTCATCGGTTTCACTGTAAAAGGGTGGGACCTAGTTGCCAATCTAGTATCTCGTGCAAACTCACACCTAAGGGGTACCAGTGATTTAAGTTCATCAGAGCAAAAGCCATGATAGTATTTATAGAAGAGGCACAGGGAAGCCACGTCACGCCGGTGAGAGAGTGACTGCAGGCGGGCAGCTAAGTCGGTATCAATCACGTTACAGATTCTTCGCTGTATTTTATCAAGAAGCCCGAGGAGAATAGTAGGGGCACCCGACCAGATATGGCAACAGTACTCAATACACGGGCGGATGGTGGATTTATATAATTGTAGGATAGATTCAGGCGGAAAGAAATTCCGGGCCGTGCACAGAGAGCCGACTTTCATAGCAGCGGATTTAGCAATGGATTCGACGTAGTCATTTCACTTGAGGTCCGCTGAGAGTGTCAGGCCAAGCAGGCGTAGTGTTTTACTCTCTGGGAGTCATGCCTGTTCCATGCTAATGGGAGGGAGATACGGTTGTCTGTGGTGGTTAACTGACAGCAGCTTCGTTTTGGGAGAATTGAATTTTACGAGCCATTTCCTACCCCAATCCACCACGGATTGGAGGTCCTTTTCAAGATCAGCCGCGAGGTTCGCCTTGTCATCAACACCACATTTTTGATTGAGGCGAGCGTATACTGTGGTATCATCGGCGTACATGCCTACTTGTGATCTTATGGCATCGGGGAGATTATTGATGTGGATTAGAAAGAGCGTAGGACCTAGGATAGAGCCTTGGGGGACACCCGCGTTTGTAGGGTAGTTCTGGGAGGATGTCCGTTTAAAACCACCTTCAGTGTGCGGTTGGAGAGGAATAACAGTTTCCGTAGAAGGCCGGCATCCCATACTCAGTCGAATGCTTTAGAGATATCCAGGGTGACAGTTCGGGCTTCACCATTCTTGTATAGAGCCTGGTATATATACTCGGTGATGGTCATATCAGCATATCAGCAGTAGACCTGGTGAAGCAGAAGCCATACTTTTTGTCCGAGAGGAGCCCGTGGGCCGTGAGATGCTGAACGACCTCAGCATTGATAATGGCTTCGAACACTTTGCCGAAGATCGGAAGAAGGCTGATAGGGCGATAATTTGCGGGGTCCGAGGGTTCACAAGTCTACTTGAATAATGGAACCACAGAAGAAAACTTCCAACAGGCAGGAAAGCAGGAGGAAGATAGGAATAGGTTGTAGAGCTTAGAAAGGACAGAGGAGAGTTCAGGGGCACATGCAAGTTTGCTAACCATTACACCACGCTGAGGTACTCAAAGATAGATAGATAGATAGATAGATAGATAAATAGATAGATATATCGATCGACAGATAGTTGATTTACTAAGCGCCGTTTAGATGTGGCACAAGACCGTAATTGTGGGACACCCAGTGAGGATCGAACTCAATACTCAGGTGTCATACATTCTAGCAAGACAAGCTTGCTAAACATTACATCACGCTGAGGTACTCAAAAATAGATCGATCGATCGATCGTTCGATCACCAGATAGAAACAAATTAAAATTCTCCCTCGAAAATACACAGTCAGTCAGCCAGTCAGTTAGTTAAGAGCTATACGTGATACACGCTTCGGCGATCATGTCTCGAAAGAGACAAGACTACTAGGCAGATGATTATCCTGCAGTAGGTTGTCATTACTTTCTGCAGTAGACTGGATACCAGCCAAGACTATAGGACCCAATCTGTCCTGTTATTTAACCCATAACTGGAGGGAAAAGACGGATTAATATCTATTCCCAAGAGTATTTGCGTGTAAGTGAATGCAAAGAATTCAACTGGATTTCGAAATCGGGCTACCCGATTTCTCGTTCCGAGCCGATATCCATTTCACCACAACGCAACAAATGTTTCAAATGTTAGCTTTTGAGCAGAAAGGTTAACAACGCTTCGCAATCTTTGTAAATGGCAGCCTTCTCGCCTTCATTTTGACTAGGTAAGTCAAAGTTTGAAATTCCGAATGACTTCCTTCTCCCAGTATATATATATATATATATATATATATATATTTCTATGTCTGTTAGCCGCGAGAAAGAGACAAATGTCTATAAATAATTCATGATATATCTTGAAGAGGAAATGCGTCATAGTAAAGTTATCCTGTCTTTGAAACTCTGACGCACTCAACAAATACCAGCGTGGGAAATTAATTTCTTCTTTTCTATTTTTATGGATACTTTCAAAGACTAGTAAAATATCTAGTCTTTTGAGACAACATTTTTTAATTCTCTCACCGTATGTTCAACATGGTTCCACTGTAACCTTGAGCCCTCGCTATAAGGATGTGAAAGCCCTTGTGGGCGCCATTAGAGCCAAGATGTCTGCAAGTTGATCAAGCGCAGTACGGCGTTGTTCATTGATTATTTTGTGAATTGCCCAGATGCAACGAACTGGTAATTGTTCAGAGGTTATCACTGTTACTGAGTAAGATAATTTTCTGGAGTATAATTAAAGTTCCGTATCGTTCTGGATATTGAAAAACAATAATTGAATTGAAGTCCTGAAATAAAAAAACATTTTACAGAAGAATGCTTATATATTTTTCTTTTCAACAAAAAAATTGCCGATTATTTTCGATGGAAGAAAAACAGCGCTTAACATTCGGTTTAGTTTTACTTTGTTTAACGGCATATCAACACCTTGTGGGTCATTTAATTTTCTTGGAAACTTTAGCAATTTCTTTTACAAAATATATATATTGCCGCTAATTTATTTTTCTTTTACAAAATTACATTGTTAGTAATTTTATTTTGTTAAATGTATTGCTGGTAATTTCTATAAAAATGAAAATTTATTGTTGTTATTTTTACTATAAATGTTTTATACTTTCATAGTGTTTTATCCCAAATTTAGGCGGTAACTATTTGCTTATTGCTGTAACCATCACAGGTACTACTACTTCGGGTGAGGGTAGACCTGACAACAACAATTTAGAGGTCACTCTTCGCTTCTGAAAAAAGTCTCTATCAGAGGCCTTGTTGCCGGATGTAGTAAATCGTCATACCAAGAACGTTTAAAGATTTGAACGTATAATTGGAGTAGATAGACTAAACTATCGCCCGGTTCACACTCCACCCACGTCTATTGAACAGGTGTAGAGGCTCATGCCTTGTTCCTGTTTAGGATGTGGTTTCCGGTTTTCTCTTTTCCAATCTTTTCACTTTTTTTTTTTCAATTGAAGTAGATAGACTAAACTATCGCCCGGTTCACATTCCACCCACGTCTATTGAATAGGTGAAGAGGCTCATCCCTTGTTTCCTGTTTAGGATGCGGTTTCCGGCTTTCTCTTTTCCATTCTTTTTACCCTTACGTAGCCCCCTGCGCATCAGTGGCGTTATCGCCTTGCTTGGGGTGATATGATTAAAAACAAAAATAAAAATGGCCCTACTAACCGTATACATTTGACCTGTGGGTTAGTTATTTCTCGGCAGTATCTAAATTAAGTGTGTGTGTGTGTGTGTGTGTGTGTGTGTGTGTGTGTGTTGGGAGGGGAAGGAGTAGATAAAGATGCAACTAACACTACATCTTATTTGTTTAACTGTAAAAGGGTGGGACCTAGTTGCTAATCTAGTATCTCGTGTAAATTCATGTTTAAGCGGCACTAGTGATCTAAGCTCATCGGAGCAGAAGCCATGAAAGTACTTGCAGAAGAGGCACAGGGAAGCCACATCACGCCGGTGAGAGAGTGGTTGCAGCCGGTCTGCCAAGTCAGTATCAACCACGTTACAGATCCTCCTTTGTATTTTGTCAAGAAGCCCAAGGAGAGCAGCAGGGGCACCCGACCAGATATGGCAGCAATATCCTATACACGGGCGGATGGTAGATTTGTATATGTGCAGTATAGATTCAGGTGGGAAAAAGAGAGCCGACTTTCATAGCAACAGATTTGGCAATGGATTCGATATAGTCATTCCATTTGAGGTCCGCCGAAAGGGTAAGGCCAAGGAGGCGTAGTATTTTACTCTCTGGGCGGCTACCCTGACCCATGCTAATGGGAGATAGATGCGATTGTCTATGGTGGTTAGTTGATAACAGCTTTGTTTTAGAGGCATTGAAATTTACCAACCATTTCCTACCCCAGGCCACTACGGATTGGAGGTCCCTTTCAAGTACGGCAGCGAGGTTCACTTTGTCGTCCACACCTGGTTTTTGATCGATGCGAGAATAGATTGTTGTGTCATCGGCATACATGCCAACTTGGGATCTAATGGTGTCGGGGAGATCATTCATGTAGATCAGAAAGAGCGTGGGACCTAGGATGGAACCTTGAGGGACGCCCGCGTTCGTATGGTAGTTTTGGGAGGCATGCCCATTTAATACCACCTTCAATGTGCGGTTAGAGAGGAAAGACTGGATGAGGTCAAACAGATGTCCAGTCATCCCGTAGCTCCGCAGTTTGCACAAGAGGCCAGCATGCCAAACCCTGTCGAATGCTTTGGAGATATCCAAGGCAAAGGTTCGGGCTTCACCATTCTTGTCAAGTGCCCGGTATATGTACTCGGTAATGGTCGTTAGCATATCAGCAGTAGACCTGGTGAAGCGAAACCCGTACTGTTTGTCAGAGAGAAGCCTATTGGCCGTGAGATGCTGAATCACCTCGGTGTTGATAATGGCTTCGAAAACTTTGCTAAAGATCGGAAGGAGACTAATAGGACGGTAATTGGCGGGGTCTGAGGGTTCGCCAGAATTCTTAAATATAGGAACTACGCAGGAGGACTTCCAACAGGCAGGAAAGCAGGAAGCAGATAGGCAGAGGTTATAGAGTTTAGAGAGGACAGAGGAGAGTTCTGGGGCACATTTCTTCAGTACTATGACTGGGATTCCGTCACCGCCGCTCGCTTTGTGTGGGTCAAGTTGTGCAATTATCTTAGCGACCAGCGAGGGTGTAATGTGGACGTTATTTAGTTGAGCCTTAGTTCTGGGTGGGAAGTCTGGTGTAGGTATTCCTAACGAGTCCAGTGTCGAATTGGTTGAGAATCTACGGGCAAAGCATTCAGCCTTGTCCGCTGGGTAGGTGAGAACTTCAAACTCATTGATTAGTGCGGGTATTGAAGTCTTGTTCCTGCTGAGCACGCTTTTGCAGAGACGCCAGTAATCTTTGGAACCAAACTTAGAGGATGCTATGCGTTGCTTAATTCTGGTAGAAAACGCCCTCTTAGCTTCGTTCAGTACTTTTTTACACTTGTTCCGTGCTGAGGCGAAAAGGCACCTGTTTTGGTTCGACGAGCAGCTTCGATAGAGCCGGAAGAAATGGTTCCGGTGGGCAATGGCGGCCGAGCAAGCGGGTGAGAACCAGGGGGACGAATTTGGTTTTAGTTGGAATTTCCTGGCCGGGATAAAAGCATCGATGCCAGCCTTAATCCAAGAGGAGACCTCGGAAGCACAGTCTTCGACAGGAAGATCGAAGACGTTGTTCCAGGGTACGTCGCAGAGGAAGTCTCTGAACGAGTCCCAGTCTGCTCTTTGGTAGCAGTATGATATTCTGCTGGTCTGGTTTTCTTGGGTAGAGTTAGTGCGGATTGAGATGTTGACGGAGACTACGGCGTGGTCAGAGTTTCCGAGGGGGCAGAGTTGCCTGGTAGTGAAGGAGTCTACGCCTGTTGTGAAGATTAAAGAACCTTGTATTCTTTTCATAGTCTGTTTCTATCTATCTATCTATCTATCTATCTATCTATCTATCTATCTATCTATCAAAATATATTAGATACTTAGATATATATTTTAATAACAATGCATAGATAATATTAGATTTTAGATTTTTTATTTAATTTCTGTGATACATGTTTATATACATGAATGTATCTCTTTCGATACAAATACATTTATCAACTGTCAAATACATTTATATATAATATATATATGTGGCATCTATCTATCTATCTATCTATCTATCTATCTATCTATCTATCTATCAAAATATATTAGATATGTAGATATATATTTAAAAAAATTCTTTGATGATATTAGATTTAAAAAATGTTTTATTTAATTTCTGTGATAAATATTTATATACACGTATGTATCTCTTTTGTCAAAAACGTTTATATAATATATATATATATATATATATATATATATATGCACCTTCAGTATTTATCTAGATTTATCTATTAATATATAATATATATATGCAACATCTATCTACCTATCTATCTATCTATGAAAATATATTATATATGTAGATGTATATTTTAATAATAATACATAGATAATATTAGATTTTTAAAACTTTTTTTTATTTAATTTCTGTGATACATGTTTATATACACATACATTTCTCGTTTTTCAAATACATTTATATATAATCTATCTATCTATCTATCAAAATATATTAGATATGTAGATATATATTTTAATAACAATACATGGATAATATTAGATTTTTATTTTTTTTATTTAATTTCTGTGGTATATGTTTATAAACACGTATGCAGCTCTTTTATCAAATACATTTATATATATATATATATATATATATATATATATATATACATTTATATATATATATATATATATATATATATATATAAATGTATTTGATAAAAGAGAGAGAGAGAGAGAGAGACAGAGAGAGACAGAGAGAGAGACAGAGAGAGAGAGACCTATATCAAGTACTTGAGGAGGTAGTAATTATCAAAAATCGCCGAAGCACTAGACCAGATGTGATAGCAATATTAAACGCATGAAAGAATGGTAAACATGTAAAAATATAAAATAGATTTTGGAGAAAAAATTTTCTATCACGACACAGAGAACCAGTTTTCGAAGCAGCAGAACTAAAAATATATCCAATATAATGTTTCCACGATATGTCAGTGGAATCTTTTGTTTATAAGTACTGTCGAAATGACTGATATCCATTCTCATTTGTTGCATCTAGACATCAACACTTCTTTTTCTATGTGCTGTCTCCTTTAAAGATGTGAGCGAGTATGGCTCTCCACAACTTCATGACATCTTTAACTCTACAGTATTTACATTATTCGGACTATTGTCCTCATCTTTGTTGCCAACTGTACGACGTTTCGGCTGTTGTACGCCCCGGTCTTCTTCAGGTGCTGGGAATTTCGAACAGAACCCTTTATTACAATCACTGGGGTATATGATCTTCATTCCTTGCATAGTAAAAGTGAGCCATGTATTATTAATCCAGTGGATATAGACGTTGGTTTGTTCCTGCGACTTGACCCCAAGAATTGTGAATTCAATACCAAGCTACAGCAGTGGTGAACAAGTAACTTACAGGGTTAGAGGGCGATAACTCATGACAATCAGAAGAGGCTCTAGGCAAGAAATGAGAATGATATACTCCAGTGATTGTAATAATTACAGAGGAGGTAGTAATTATCAAAAATAGCCGAAGCACTATAATTGCAAGGGTTCAATTCGAAATTCCTAGCACCTGAAGAAGGCCGGAGCGTACAACGGCCGAAACGTCGTACAGATGAGGACAATAGTCCGAATAATGTAAATGCTGTAAATATAGACATCCGAAATCCAGTTGAATTCCTTGTACTCACTTACGCGCAAATACTCTTGGGAAAGGTATTAATCCGTTTCTTCCCTCCGGTTGTGGGTTAAATAGTATGACGTGGGTTCTATAGCCTTGGCTGGCAACCAGTCTACCGCAGAAAGTAATGGCAACCTACTGTGGGATAATCTTCTGCCTAGTCAGGTATGTCTCTTTCGAGGCATGATCGCCCAGGCATGTATTATTTATGGCTCTTTACTGACTGACTGAAATATTTCCAGCAGTTTTAAGAAACGCATTTTTATTTATATAAATATATAGCATCATCATTGAGTCATCCAAGTATTTACTCATTTTTATTGGCCTTGTGTTTATCTTTTAGCTAAATCTTACATTTATTTGTATATTTTTAATACAAAAGCCTCTATCAGTTTCTGAAAGCAACCTTGCATCATATTTGTAACACCAACGCTTTTTCAATTTTTCTTGACTTTATGCCATATTTCAACCAGATTATTTATTGGACTGTATAATCCACATGCAAATTTCCCCAACAGTATTTTTTCAAAAAACACCTTCATTCTTGTAAATAGTATGACGTGGGTTCTATAGCCTTGGCTGGCAACCAGTCTACCGCAGAAAGTAATGGCAACCTACTTCATTATTCAGTCAGCAATTGTGTTTTTTTTTTCTTTAGGTATTTCTACATCATATTTCTCAATTAAATGATGGTAGTTTCGATTCACTGATTCCATCGTATAATATCTCAGCCTTTGATAAACCGAAAAATTTAATGGCATGAATTGCATGTGGTAATTGGAATCACTGTCTTTTGTTGTTATTTGATTGTTCGTCTCATTACAACATCAACGCAAAAGCATGCTTTGTGATACGAAAAAAAAAAAGCAAAAAAATAACAAAAAAACAAAAACAAAACAAAACGAAAAACGTAACCATTATCACTGACCCCATATCCTTCATTTCCATTTTTAATGCTATTGAAATGAATTGATTGATTGTTCTCTAAACTTTCAGCAAAACAAAAATCCGCATGTTACCTGTCATGTATCTTCCGCCAACATTATGTCCTATTTATCATTTTTTCATGATGCTGAATCTTCCAGATTTTCTTTATCTTTCGATTATTATACCATTACGAGTGGTACAATTATTATACCATTACGAGTGGTACCATTATTATACCATTACGAGTGGTACCATTATTATACCATTACGAGTGGAACCATTATTATACCATTACGAGTGGAACCATTATTATACCATTACGAGTGGTACCATTATTATACCATTACGAGTGGAACCATTATTATACCATTACGAGTGGTACCATTATTATACCATTACGAGTGGTACCATTATTATACCATTACGAGTGGAACCATTATTATACCATTACGAGTGGTACCATTATTATACCATTACGAGTGGAACCATTATTATACCATTACGAGTGGTACCACTATTATACCGTTGACGAGTGGTACCATTATTATACCATTATGAGTGGTACCATTATTATACCATTACGAGTGGAACCATTATTATACCATTACGAGTGGTACATTATTATACCATTACGAGTGGAACCATTATTATACCATTACGAGTGGAACCATTATTATACCATTACGAATGGTACCATTATTATACCATTACGAGTGGTACCATTATTATACCATTACGAGTGGAACCATTATTATACCATTACGAGTGGAACCATTATTATACCATTACGAGTGGTACCATTATTATACCATTACGAGTGGAACCATTATTATACCATTACGAGTGGTACCATTATTATACCATTACGAGTGGTACCATTATTATACCATTACGAGTGGAGCCATTATTATGCCATTACGAGTGGAACCATTATTATACCATTACGAGTGGAGCCATTATTATACCATTACGAGTGGAACCATTATTATACCATTACGAGTGGTACCATTATTATACCATTACGAGTGGAACCATTATTATACCATTACGAGTGGTACCATTATTATACCATTACGAGTGGTACCATTATTATACCATTACGAGTGGAACCATTATTATACCATTACGAGTGGTACCATTATTATACCATCACGAGTGGTACCATTATTATACCATTACGAGTGGAACCATTATTATACCATTACGAGTGGTACCATTATTATACCATTATGAGTGGTACCATTATTATACCATTACGAGTGGAACCATTATTATACCATTACGAGTGGTACCATTATTATACCATTACGAGTGGAACCATTATTATACCATTACGAGTGGTACCATTATTATACCATTACGAGTGGAACCATTATTATACCATTACGAGTGGTACCATTATTATACCATTACGAGTGGTACCATTATTATACCATTACGAGTGGTACCATTATTATACCATTACGAGTGGAACCATTATTATACCATTACGAGTGGAACCATTATTATACCATTACGAGCGGTACCATTATTATACCATTACGAGTGGTACCATTATTATACCATTACGAGTGGAACCATTATTATACCATTACGAGTGGTACCATTATTATACCATTACGAATGGTACCATTATTATACCATTACGAGTGGTACCATTATTATACCATTACGAGTGGAACCATTATTATACCATTACGAGTGGAACCATTATTATACCATTACGAGTGGTACCATTATTATACCATTACGAGTGGTACCATGTCCTCTAATATGACGGAAATATATTTATATCCAGAAAATGACGGCAAATTATGTATATGGATTTATCTACTATCGAGAAAATGACGGCAAATTATGTATATGGATTTATCTACTATCGAGAAAATGACGGCAAATTATGTATATGGATTTATCTACTATCGAGAAAATGACGGCAAATTATGTATATGGATTTATCTACTATTGAGTATTTTAGATTAAGAAAAAAAAGAAAAGACTTAATTAAACGCCCTGAGCGTAACTGGAGGGATATATATATATGATAAATACACAGTAGTCTTATGAAATATATATATATATATATATATATATATATATGATAAATACACAGTGGTCTTATTATAATAGAGAGGATGCATATATATATATATATATATATATATATATATATATAGAGAGAGAGAGAGAGAGAGAGAGAGAGAGAAAGAAAGAAAGTGACAGAGAGAGAGGATGCATATATCGCTCACTCAGTATTGAATTAGAGCACTCTAACTACTGGCATATGAGACATCATACGCTAAACGTATGTATCCTTCTACCAAACGCTCATAGCTCACAGGTAGAATCACAGACTGATGTCTGTTCGGTCGGGTTTCAATCCTGGGTAAAAAGCAATTCGATGTCTAACCGTACTGATGAGTTGTGAGACAGCAAAACAGATCTGTCTGCGGATGACTATATATATATATATATATATATATATATATATGTACATATATATTACTCCTGTCACGATCAGGTGGGTTTTTTTTTCTTCTTTTGTCTTAATTTAAAATACTCAATAGTAGATACATCCATATACATAATTTGCCGCTATTTTAGGTGTCATATTGATATAAATATATTATCCATCATATTAGACAGGACGAGGCCACACTTAATGGTAGAATAATTGAAAGATAAAGAAAATCTCTCGAAGATTCGGCTTCATAAAAAAATGATAAATAGGACGTTAGCGGAAGATAGATATTTCAGTCGGGTTTAAGTCCCGGCTTGGGGCAAAACGGTTAATGTAGCCGCACAGAAAAGCTGTGATACAGCAAAACAGGCCTGTCTACAGATGATTTATTTATGCTCTCGCTTGCAATTGAGCTCTGTAGAGAGGGAAAAAATTTAATAAACAGTAGCTATTTACGGCTCTCCACTATGTTCTCCGGTTACAGTGTAATCGGTTATCAGACAGAACACTCTCATTGTTGGTGTTGTTTACATTTCGTAAACTACATTCAGTTAGTTAAGTGCCATACGTGATACACGCTTGGGCGATCATGTGTCGAAAGAGACATGACTGACTGGGCAGAAGATTATCCCGCAGTAGGTTGCCATTACTTTCTGCGGTAGACTGGTTGCCAGCCAAGGCTATAGAACCCAATCTGTCCTGTCATTTAACCCATAACTAGAGGAAGAGACGGATTAATACCTCTCCTAAGTGTATTTGCGCGTAAGTGAATGCAATGAATTCAACTGGAATTCGAACTACATTACAGGCTATAAAATTGTTGCTTTTCTAACGTTACGCCTATGGCCTGGTGGGTGAATATCCGACTATCGTCAAATCAATTGGTTTTCAGTCCCGCCTTCGGGTAAAGCGGTTAATCTCTCCCGCTGCAGATCCGCTAAAAAGGCGTGTTTGCAGATGGGTTATATATAAAATACGCAACGGTCGCTAATTTAAGAGCAGAGGATAAATAATTGCGATCGACAAATAATTTTTTTCGTCTCTTTAATTTTAGAGATACAGTTATATTTCTTCCTTTTCCGATTATTTAAACGAAAATTAAATATTTAAAAAATATTGCTTACGTATTTACTAACATCATACGGAAAGCTACCTCCAATTTTAAAAAATCTTTCCTATTCAATTGTCTTTGAAATTATTTAAAATAAATTGTGTCAATACAAAACTTTTTATTCTCGTTGATTATCTGCTACTCAAGTCATGTGACACCAGATTGCGCTGCTATTTAATCCATAGCTAGAGGAGGCGGATTTATTATTTTCTAAGGTTATTAGTGCGAAATGAAGGAAAGAGCACCAACTAGAATTTCATCTTAAGTTGGTGATTTCACTTTTTTAATGTTGTTTTGCTTCATTGTATGATTTAAGTAAACGTTTTTTCAGCTCTAATCAGGTAAAGGAATCGAAAGATAGTTTATTGAAAGACAATTAAAGTGAAAGGCAACTTCAGATTTGATGGCAAAATTGAATAGATATCGTTACTAGAAAAACCAATGAAAACTTGAAATAAGCGAATATATCTATGCTTATAGTTAATGAAAATGAGCACTGTTTTTAAAAATGTTTCTTAAAAATAAAAAGTATTTTACGTACAGAAAATTATTCCATATCTGCGGATCTTTGTGGGGAAAAAAAACTTTCACAGTTTCGGAAACCAGTGTTTGAAATTTACCGTATTTTTAGCGTGTGTTTTATTTATTTATTTGGAAAGAGCTTTAAAAAAATGTGTCCTCAAAACGTAACAGGTGCGTTTGCGGAATCAGTTCCAAATTCTAATTACTTATCTGAACTTCTTTGTAAATGGAACTTTGTCTGTGTGTGTATGTCCGTTACCTATAGACTCCCAAACGGCCGAATCGATTTTCTTGAAAATTTACATAGTTGTACTATAAGCATTTGCGAGTATTCTTAGCTAGGTTTTGTGTCGAGGTACCCCCGATAAATATCGAAAATCTACAATCGAAAAAATCGTGTTATAGAAGGAGTGGTCCGATTTTAATCAAATTTGATACACTCATAGACAATGACATAAGAAACGATATTCAGAAGTTTCAAGGTTGCAGTTCTTACAATAGTGCAGAAAATCAATAATATATATATATATATATATATATATATATATATATATATATAAAAAAGGCAAGATGTTTGTGTGTGTATGTGTGTGTGTGTGTGTGTGTGTGTGTGTGTCTGTTTATCTGTCTATGTCCTTTATACAAATCCACAATTTTTATCCGATTCTCACCAAAATTCACACAAATATTCTTTAGGCTAAGTCACCAGGACCATGGATTAGTTTTAAAGCTTTCATTACACTCGAGCAACGCCGGGCTACACTGCTAGTTTTCATATATGTTCGAAATATGAAATAAAAACATACATAAAAGAAACAACTTTTCTGCGTTACAAAAAGTAAATAAATAAATAAAAAAATGTTTTGTATGTTTTAATATGTCTCCAGTATTTACTGTCTTCAATTAGAATATCTTCTATATATCGTGCTCTTTCAGAACGTTGATAGTCATGTGTCTTCACAATTCTCTCTCCATTATCGCTCATAATTAATTTTATCTTTTTGCTATCTCTCCGAAACCCTTTTCTGAACTTCATTTACTCAACCTCGCTATGTAGTTTTCGCTTCGTTATATTAAGTCTTTGTTGCCGTCAATATACCTTGCGAGTATCCCATTCTCTCAGCTCTCTTTCCTCATTATATGCATTGAAAGTTTCAGCTGTCCTTTTCTGATATTAAGTATAGATGTACTTTTTGTTTTCGTTTTCACAAAAATCTTTGTCTCTGCTCGAATAATCAGTTTATAGTATACTTAGCATTCTCCTGTATTACCATATTTCTATGGCTTCAAGTCTCTCCTTCTTTGGTGAGAAGATTGTCTAGCATCCACTATCATCAAAGCGATTCGATGTTACGCAACAGTTCAGTAATCTTTTCTTCGTTTATAACGACATTTTCCCCTTTCATAATATTTTGTTTAGCTTTTGAAAGACCTCTTTGCTAATCGTATACGGCTTTAGATTTCACTGTCATATTTCTCGTCCTTTGTCCAAACGCTACTCAGATATTTAAATTGTTGCAATGTTTAATTTTGGTATCATCATATTGTAATTTCCATTCCGGGCGCATATTTTTTGCTGACAATCATGCATTTTGTTTCTTAGAATTGGTATTTAGTCCTTTCTTCAAGCTTTTCGTTACTTGGTCTCGTCCTCTTGTTGACAACCATAAATTCTGCATTCTTACCATTGATGATCAGTCCTTTCTTCTTGCTTTCCTTTACTTATTCTGTTCCCTTCCTCTTGCTGACAATCATATATTCTGTCTTCTTACAATTGATGTTTAGTCCTTTCTTCTTACTTTCCTTTACTTGGTCTCTTCCTCTTGCTGACAGCCATTCATTCTGTCTTCTTACAATTGATGTTTAGTCTTTTCTTCTCACTTTCCTTTACTTGGTCTCTTCCTCTTGCTGACAACCATACATTCTGTCTTCTTACAATTGATGTTTAGTCCTTTCTTCTTACTTTCCTTTACTTGTTCTCTTCCTCTTGCTGACAACCATTCATTCTGTCTTCTTACAATTGATGTTTAGTCTTTTCTTCTCACTTTCCTTTACTTGGTCTCTTACTCTTGCTGACAACATACATTCTGCATTCTTACCATTGATGATCAGTCCTTTCTTCTTGCTTTCCTTTACTTATTCTGTTCCCTTCCTCTTGCTGACAACCATATATTCTCTCTTCTTACAATTGACATTTAGTCCTTTCTTCTCTCTTTCCTTTACTTGGACTCTTCTTCTTGCTGACATCATACATTCTTTCTTCTTACAATTGATGCTTAGTCCTTTCTTTTAGGTTTCCTTTACTTGGTCTCTTACTCTTGCTGACAACATACATTCTGCATTCTTACCATTGATGATTAGTCCTTTCTTCTTGCTTTCCTTTTACTTGGTCTCTTCCTCTTGCTGACAACCATACGTTCTACCTTCTTACCATTGATGTTTAGTCCTTTCTTCTTACTTTCCTTTACTTGGTCTCTTCCTCTTGCGGATAACCATACATTCTGTCTTCTTACAATTGATGTTTAGTCCTTTCTTCTCGCTTTCCTTTACTTGGCCTCTTCCTCTTGCTGATAACCATACAGTCTGTCATCTTACAATTGATTAACTATCAATGAATTTCAATAGTGAAATAAAAATGTTTAATAAACTCACCTTTTACTCATAACTAATGAGATGGATGACATTGGTGTTTCCTGACTAATTCATTCACTCTAGGATCGATGCTGCTTAGAAGTAGTCTCCTCTTTTTACAATTTGCAGACGATTTCTTTGCTTAGAAAAAGTTGAGAAACAGCACTAAATCCGAATTCAACCATATAAGATGATGGGAAAGCAAGGAAGTAAAGTTTAATTGCCTTCCACAAATTTGGATATCTTTCAGGAATTTCTTCCTGCAACCAACAATTTGCGTATGATTTTTTGAAGAAAGACTACAAATCAAAGACGTTTTTTTGTTACAGCAATTAAGTCTTCTACAATTACGAGATTAGTGTCACTTGCACAAATATTAGTAAATGGATTCAGCACCCAGTCTGGTATTTAGCTGTCAGCGTATATAAGTAGTTTCAATTCACTCGACATTGTCCCGGAGATAGCCTGCCAACACAACCGTTCATCTCGGCAGCACGCGGCCAACTGAAATATCACCAAAATTGTCACCACGTTTCTTTGATTCTTCCGCCGATAAAGGTCTGCTTGATTCAGCCAATGGGTGACGCTTATTCGGTTGCTGGGCCAAAAGTCTAAATATAGCAAACGTGACGTTCCCTATTTAAATTTCTGTCTCTTTCCTATTTCCTCAAAATATTAAAATACTTTCTCTTTCCTATTTGCTCGAAATATTTAAATTCATCTTTGGTGTACTGCTGTATCTGTCAGCCAATACATTATTTAATAATATATATGAGAGAGAGGTGTGGGTCCGTCACAGCTAGAATAAGTTTGTGTGCATACAAGTTTATCAGTAACTAGCAGTATAGCCTGGCGTTGCTCGGGTGTAAGGAAAGCTTTAAAACTAATCTGTGGTCCTGGAGCTCAGACTTAGCCTAAAGAATATTTGTGTGAAGTTTGGTGAGAATCGGATAAAAATTGTAGATTTGTATAAATGACATACAGACAGATAAACAAATTGAAAGAAAAATTAATGGATGTAAGTCAAATATTGATTTCCTGGTATCGATATCAAATAAGTTTTTTCGTCGTAAACTAAATTTTGAAGGCTAAATAAGTCCTCTGAGTAAATGGTATCATGGCTGAGACTAAGAACTACAATTATACCTACTTAGAGCCAAACACGAAGCAAAAACTAAAATAAAAGAGCTGAAAAAATACAGACATACAGGCAGATAAACAGACACACACACAAACATTTTGCCTTTTATATATATATATTATTTATTTTCTGCACTATTGTAAGACTGCAACCTTGAAATTTCTGAATATCGTTTCTTATGTCTTTGTCTATGAGTGTATCAAATTTGATTAAAATCGGACCAATCCTTCTATAACCGGATTTTTTCGATTATCGATTTTCGATATTTATCGGGGGTACCTCGACACAAAACCTAGCTAAGAACACTCGCAGACGCTTATAGTACAACTGTGTAAATTTTTTAAAAAATCAGTTCAGCCGTTTCGAAGTCTATAGGTAACACACACACACACACATACACACACACACACACAGACAAAGTTTCATTTATAAATAAGTTTAGTCAGATTATTAAATGTGAGATAACATTGATTGCTGATGAGACGTCAGATGTTTTGTATTTTAGCGACTGGTAGGAAGAGGTTTATTTTTCATTGTGTTAGATGCTTTTTAAATAGTGTAAAGACGAGGCTTTAGTGAAAAGTGATTTTATATCTAGACTTTCCATGTATTTGTTACTCATGTTTATTTCGATTCATTTTCTAAATTTTAAATTCCCAGCATTCATTCTTCATTCGTGTGCATGAGTTGTCGCATAAAAGTAAACAAAACTCGTCCGATGAAGCCCTATAGGACGAGAAACGCGCAAAACAAAACCTTTTGCCACTTTATCATATATATATATATATATTAGTCATCTACATACAAGCTTGCTTCTGGCCGGGATCAAAACTCGACCGATTTGGTGTCAGTCGGAGGATACTACATCACTTTCATATTTCATATTTATATAAATACATATGAGGCTTATATAAACATAGATAAAAATATTGTAAGACCCTTGAATTACCTCTCCCTAATTTTAAAAATGTTCGGTTGTTTGAAAATTTCAGTCGCACGTTCTTAAAAAATCCCTGCTCGAGCGTTTGAAAAACGGAAAATCAGTTATTTTAAATCGCCTGAAGATACCAAAAGGTTGAAACCTAGTTTGCCGAAATAAATTTTTTTTCTTTTTTTTTTAAATCATATCACCCCGAGCAAAGCGGTAACGCCACTGATGTGCAGGGGGCTACGTAATAGTGAAAAGATTGGAAAAGAGAAAGCCGGAAACCACATCCTAAACAGGGAACAAGGGATGAGCCTCTTCACCTGTTCAATAGACGTGGGTGCAGTGTCAACCGGGCGATAGATAGATCTATCTACTCCAATTAATTTCAAAATTTAAAATATTCAAACGTTCTACAATATTGAACACTTTTTCATACAACTGTGTACTGGCTTAAATTAATTATGACCAAAGCGTAACTAATTGTACACACACACACACACACACACACACACACACACACACACACACACACACACACATATATATATATGTATATATATAGTTATGAATTAATTGTACATTGTGACACGGAAATTTCTATGTTTCGAGATAGATTCTCATCATAAGACAATGCTGCTATTGGCTTTGCAGATGATTTACATTTAAATGAGAAAAATCTTTGGTTTGCTGTGTATGCATGTGGGAAGGTATAACATTTACGTGTGTGTTTCTCTTTTGGCCAATTAGAAGGGAGATTCATTTTGGGATTTGGCCCCAAAGAATACATGCTGACCAACTTTTTCTCTTTTTTTTTCTTTTTTCTTTTTTTCTTTTTTCCTCCCTCGTCCTACCTTTTTCACTTTTTTCTTTCCCCTAATTAACGGTCAAGATGTTAACCTGCCTTTAACCTGATCTTATCATTTTGCCTTTTTTTTCTCTCTTCTCCCTTCAGTTTTATTACCTTAGTTGTGATATTCTCATTCAGTACCAATTCTATATTTTTCACTTACGTATCATTTTTAGTCTATTTATTTATTTGTTGTAAAGTTATTTTATAAGAAGAAAGATTTTTTTATAAAAATTATTTTTTAAACACACACAGACACAGACACAGACACACACACACACACACATATATATATATATATATAGAGAGAGAGAGAGAGGGGGGACAGAGAAAATAAGAGAGAGGGAGTATGTGTGTGTATGTGTATTCTAACCTAGACAATAATCATTAAAACTTCTAAATTGATTTTCGTACTTCTAATAGTATTAAAGTCTGGTGATATTGTGTTCAATTGAGAATCAATTATCTCTTTAATTATGTTAGCTCAATATGACTGACTCATAGTTAAATGCTAATCCTGAAAAGAAATTTCCCAAATTGATTTTATAGCCATCAAATTTTCACGAGCTATGACACAACACCCGGACCTGCAAACCAAAGCATTATCCATATAATATGGGAAGCACTCTAAATATATTTTTAACTCAACTTTCCTTTTCTTTTTGTTTTTAATTGTTTTTTTAGGATGTATTTAATAAATTTTAGATAAATTCTATATTTCGGATTAGTTTTCTATACATTTTAGTTGCTTCATCATTTTATTCTACCTTTTGTTAGTTTCTTATTTCATTCTGACTTTTGTTTCATTATTTTATTCTACTTTTTCGTATTCCATTCTTTTATTCTGCCTCTTGTGTTTTCTTCTTTTCTTCTTCCTTTTGGTGTTTCATTAAACTAATCCACTTTTACTCACAAGGTTTGGGTTAACCAGTTGTATGGTTTTCAGGCACTTTCTGCACACTGGAATTAACAGTTCGACTATGGTGAGATTCGAACGTGGACTTCATGGTGAGGAAGCAAATGTTCTAACCACTAGGCCAAGCGCCTATAGGAAGAATGGGCTAACGCTGTCACTGAGTGGATGGCGTTATTATTAACAAAGACCCAGACATTGGTGCGTACCTGAGACGTATGAAAAGAGCTGGATATAACCTTGCAACCAGTACTGATAATAATGATTTATGAAAATAGTTACATTTATATCCAGCTGTTGATGTCGAAAGGGTCTCTTCAGTTTTTCTATTTCACTCATGTTCGTTTATCGCCCGGTTCACAGTCCTCTCCGTTCTTATGAACAAAAGTAGATGCTTATCTCTTTCTTCTGTTTAGGGTTGGTTTTCTTCTTTCTTCTAAAGTTTAGTTCCACACTATATTTCTTACGTCTCTGTCTGAACTCTGAAATGAAACTTAGCAAATCACCAACCCTTTTTTTTTTAATTGGAGTAGATAGACTAAACTATCGCCCGGTTCATACTCCACCCACGTCTATTGAACAGGTGAAGAGTCTCATCCCTTGTTCCCTGTTTAGGATGTGGTTTCCGGCTTTCTCTTTTTCAATTTTTTTACTCTTTTCTTTTTTTTTCAATCGGAGTAGATAGACTAAACTATCGCCCCGTTCACACTCCACCCATGTCTATTGAACAGGAGAAGAGGTTCATCCCTTGTTCCCTGTTTAGGATGTGGTTTCTGGCTTTCTCTTTTCCAATCTTTTTACTCTTACGTAGCGCCCTGCGCATCAGTGGCGTTACCGCCTTGCTTGGGGTGGTGATATGATTAAAAAAAAAAAACTAAATAAATCCTCACTACTTCAAGTCTAGCGTTGCTCTTATCATCCTTGGATATATCCATAAGAATTTCACTAATTATTTCTTACGCTAGTAAAGCATCATACAGTAACCATCTACTTTAAGTGATTCTTGGCCCCCTAATAAAAATAAATTAGTCATTGAACATTAGTAAAAAAATTCAAACGTTAAACATCTGAGGATGTCAGTTTTTTCTATTTTTTTCTTACTGAAACCAAACAACATTTCTGATATGTCCTTTCCCGTCGTTCCTCATAATGAAAACGGAATAGTTAATTATTTATGAGGTGTTGGAAAGACGTAACGTATTTGCTAACTCGCGAAGGAGGATGGGAGGAGGAGCAACAACTCACGACAGCAAGTGCAATAATAATAGTAGAACTTTTGACAATATCAGTTGCCTACGCAAAGTCGTTCAAATATAAAGAAATTATTGATGTGAAGACACATTAGAATCTGGCCTGCACAAAAGAACATCAGAATACAGTTGATTCATCCTTTCCCCATAAGAATACGTATAATTTAAAAAGTCTTTTTGTTAAAGAATAAAAAAATGATGAAGAACATCTTACTAATACAGACAGTGAAATGGTGAATAGGTAAACATTTGAGAAAATAATTTTGTTTTAAAAAGAAATTGTTGTCTTGAAGCTGCAAGAATGTACAAAACCAATTAGAGATTGCTGCCTGAAACAACAAAAGAATAAAATGCATGGAACATTTTTTTAATTTTTATGAAAAGACTGAGTTGTCAGAAACTAGTTGTTGAGGAGGCGACATTTCTTTCATGTGAGTGGAATTCCTGCCTTCTCGATTTTTGAATTATTGAAGTTAAACAATTCGATAAAATAACCCCCCCCCCCCCAAAAAAAAACAAAAAAACAAACTCATTCACACTTGGAGGATTTATTAATTTTGAACAAAGGATCTTCACCATTGCAAAATTCCCCAACCAAACGCTACTTTAACTGTCAAATTCTACCGACTATTCTAGTTTACGTTTCAATATAACATTCAAAACACAATTGTAGTAGAGGTGAGCAAGTTATAGTACAATATCTTCTGTCTGGTATTCAGCAATTGAATTTATTGGCGTTAAGGTTTGGCCAATATGTACAGGTTTCCGTGTCAAAATTGAACAAAAAGGCTACAAAATATTTGGCTTCATTTAGTTTAGCAGTTAATCAATGAATTTGAAGTTCTCACCTCCCCAGCCGACAAGGCTGAATTCTTTGCCCGTAGATTCTCAACCAATTCGACACTGGACTCGTTAGGAAAACCTACACCAGACTTCCCACCCAGAACTAAGGCTCAAATAAATGACGTCCACATAACACCAAGATAATTGCACAACTTGACCCACACAAAGCGAGTGGTGGTGACGGAATCCCAGTCATAGTACTGAAGAAATGTGCCCCAGAATTCTCCTCTGTCCTCTCTAAACTCTATAACCTCTGCCTATCTGCTTCCTGCTTTCCTGCCTGTTGGAAGTCCTCCTGCGTAGTTCCTATATTTAAGAATTCTGGCGAACCCTCAGACCCCGCCAATTACCATCCTATTAGTCTCCTTCCAATCTTTAGCAAAGTTTTCGAAGCCATTATCAACGCCGAGGTGATTCAGCATCTTATGGCCAACGGGCTTCTCTCTGACAAACAGTACGGGTTTCGCTTCACCAGGTCTACTGCTGATATGCTAACGACCATTACCGAGTACATATACCAGGCACTCGACAAGAATGGTGAAGCCCGAACCGTTGCCTTGGATATCTCCAAAGCATTCGGCAGGGTCTGGTATGCTGGCCTCTTGTGCAAACTGCGGAGCTATGGGATAACTGGACATCTGTTTGACCTCATCAAATCTTTCCTCTCTAACCGCACATTGAAGGTGGTATTAAATGGGCATGCCTCCCAAAACTACCATACGAACGCGGGCGTCCCTCAAGGTTCCATCCTAGGTCCCACGCTCTTTCTGATCTACATTAATGATCACCATTAGATCCCATGTATGCCGACGACACAACAATCTACTCTCGCATCGATCAGAAACCAGGTCTGGACGACAAAGTGAACCTCGCTGCCGTACTTGAAAGGGACCTCCAATCCGTAGTGGCCTGGGGTAGGAAATGGTTGGTAAATTTCAATGCCTCTAAAACAAAGCTGTTATCAACTAACCACCATAGACAATCGCATCTACCTCCCATTAGAATGGGACAGGCTAGCCTCCCAGAGAGTAAAATACTACGCCTCCTTGGCCTTACACTCTCGGCGGACCTCAAATGGAATGACTATATCGAATCCATTGCCAAATCTGCTGCTATGAAAGTCGGCTCCCTGTGCAGGGCCCGGAAATTTTTCCCACCTGAATCTATTCTGCACATATACAAATCCACCATCCGCCCGTGTATTGAATATTGCTGCCATATCTGGTCGGGTGCCCCTGCTGCTCTCCTTGGGCTTCTTGACAAAATACAAAGGAGGATCTGTAATGTGATTGATACTGACTTGGCAGACCGGCTGCAGCCGCTCTCTCACCGGCGTGATGTGGCTTCCCTGTGCTTGTTCTACAAGTACTTTCATGGCTTCTGCTCCGATGAGCTTAGATCACTGGTGCCGCCTAAGCAGGAATTTACACGAGATACTAGATTAGCAACTAGGTCCCACCCTTTTACAGTTAAACAAATAAGATGTAACCGTAAATTCTACTCCAACAGCTTCTTCTCTCGCGCTTCCCGCCTGTGGAACTCCCTTCCACAAGTCTGCTTTCCCGACAGTTACAATCTCCAGGTGTTTAAATGTAGGGTCAATAGACACCTCCTATCACACTAACTCCCAACTATTCTCAGAACACTCTCATCTACCCAACCCTCATTCTCAGTATCCTTACCCGCCTATCACCCAGCCTCTGACATTTCCTATACTTAATCAGCCTTTCTCCACTCTACGTAGCCACCTGCGCAGTAGTGGCAGTGACATGCCTTGCTCGGGGTGAAACGCTTATAAAAAAAAAGAAATATATATATATCAAGTTTTGTTATGGTGCAGTGAATATCAGCTCGGAACGAGAAATCGGAGAGCCGATTTCGAATTACACTTGAATTCATTGTATTAACTTACTCACAAATTCATTCGAGAAATATATTAAGCCGTCCCTTTTCCTCCAGCTATGGGTTAAATAACAGGACAGATTAATTTTTATAGCTTGGTTAGCAACCAGTCTATCACAGAAAGTAATGGCATCCGACTGCTGGAAAATTTTCAGCCCAGTCAGTCTTTCGATATAAGATCGCCCAAGCGTGTATCACGAATGGCACTTAACCGTCCGTGCATTGAATACTGCTGCCATATCTGGTCGGGTGCTCCTGCAATTCACCTTGGGGTTTTTGATAAAACCCAACGGAGAATCTGTAATGTGATCGATAACGACTTGTCAGCTCGGCTGCTGTCGCTCTCTCACCGGCGTGACGTGGCTTACTTGTGAATCTTCTACAAATAATTTCACGGCTTCTGCTCCAATGAACTTAGCTCACTGGTGCCCACTAGGTATGAATGTGCTCGAGCTACTAGATTAGTAACTAAGTCCCAAACTTTTGCAGTGAAACCGATGAAATGTAACCACAATTTCCTCTCTAACGGCTTCTTTTCTCGCACTTCCCGCCTGTGGGATTCTCTTCCGTATATTTGCTTCCCCGACAGCTACAATCTTCACGAATTTGAATGTAAGGTCAATATCTCATTAACTCGCAGTCCTTCTCTTAAGTTCTTTTTTTCCATCCACTCTACCCCCATTACACCGGTATTCTCATTCGTCTATTTCCCTCCTCCTGACATTTCCTATAACTAACAGCTATTTTTTTATCACTTTCCCCTATGTAATCCTCTGCACAACAGTGGCGGTAAAACTGCCATGCTTGGGGGGAAATCATTATTAAAAAAAACTGAATGATCAAACTCTATGGGTTACTTGCTACCAAAAACCCTTTGAAACAGCGGTATTTGTACGATCACTGAAATTAACCCTCTAGGGCCATTCATATCATATATGATACAGTATGAAAACAAGCCTTGAAAGAAATATTTTCCTGAAAAATTTTTTAAGAGAAATATTTTATAAATTTCAAATGAAAGCAGTACTGACTGCTCAGTCAATGAATACCAAATGTTTCCTTATAGGGAAATACCAAATGTTTCCTTATAGGGAAATACTGTATCAAATATGATACGAATGGCCCTAGAGGGTTAAGCAATGTCGAGCCTGGTCAGCACCAAGATGGGTGATCACTTGAGCATAACAAATTCTGTAAACTTAGGTGTTTAGGTGGATAATATTTAGGAATAGTTAAGCGGAGATCAGAGTTCCAATTCTTGTTGGCTTCGTTAGAACCACTTAAGCTCAGATTTCTATGGGAAAGTTATTAATCCGTCTTTGTCTCCCCAGCTGTGGGTTAATTAATAACATTTGTATCACTAAGCTCTTATTATCACGAAGAAAATTGTTTAAAAAATCTAAAAAATATTTTCTGGCTTTATATACTTTTCAATGCGTTGAGAAACCCTAGAAAACAAATCAATAAAAAAATCTTTAAATCTAAAAATATTTTCTGGCTTTCAGTATTCTGCAAAGGATTGATAAATCGTAAAAAAGAAATCAATAGTATTTTATACGAAATTTAACGACATATATTTTGAACGTAATTATAAGCCTTCAACTACAAATATTTTCTACATCATTTTTTTTAATGAGAAATGTATGTTTTATAGATAGTGTGTAAATGATCTGTTATAATTGTTATATTTTTTGGTATGGATTTATTTTCTTAAGATAGGATATTTCGTTAATGGATTTAGTATTAACAAGTAGTTTTCTCATGTTTTCCTTGTAGTATTTGTGTCTTACAAAAGCCGAAGTCGGTATATTGTACAGTCCCAGCTGACAGAGCGGTACTATTGTATATATATATATATATATATATATATATATATATATATATATATATATAAGAAAAACTAAGGCAGGTACGTTATTTCATGGTAAATCGATAGTTTAGACCTATTTCAGGAGAACCATCATCAGCTTCCGTCTTTATTGTACAAAGAATTTTACATGAATGAGATTCACAAAGACCTAAAAAAAACGAATAAAAATAACTGTCGCTCCCTTAAAAGAGAAAATTTAAGAAAAAAATATATCAGTTCGGCGAACACACACATATTCAGACATAAGCAAATATATATTATATATATATATATATATACACACACACACACACACACACGCAACATATAATCAGAGGACACGCGTAGCGGCGGATGTCAACTAAAGTTCGAAGATACATTCAGTCTGACAGTTGGCTTGCAGATCTGTAGATTTGAAACGGAGAGAGAGTAAGAGAGAGAGTAAGAGAGAGAGTAAATATCTTAAAGCGTAAACGAAAAGGGAAGAAGAAAGAAGAGAGGAATAAATGTAAAATGAAAAGAAAAGATGATAAGAGAAAATGAGAAAATAAAATAAATAAATATTATAAATTAACAGCGAAAGAAATTGGAGTCTAAAAAAATTTAAAATATATATATATATATATATATATATATATATATATATATATATTTAATTATTTCACCCTGAGCAAGGCGGAAACGCCACTGATGTGCAGGGGGCTACATAAATGTAAAAAGATTAATTAGAAAAGAGTGAGGAGTACAAACTAGTTAGAAAGGAACAATAGAAAACTGAGAAAGCAGGTGCGATGACAGATACATAGGTGGAGAGAAAGGGAAGGTTATACAGGGGAGGGGAGAGAGCTAGAGTCCAGTGGTTAGTAGATGAGTATTGACTTTGCATTTAAATTTCTGGAGGTTGTAGCCGTCAGGAAAGCAAGAATACGGGAGCGACTTCCACAGTCGGGAAGTGCGAGAGAAGAAGCTGCAGGAATAGAATTGTCGTCTGCATTTGGCTAACCTGACTGTGAATGGGTGGGACCCAGTTGCCAGTCTGGTTGCAAGAGTAAACACCTGTTGAGGAGGAATCAGTGACTTAAGTTCGTCTGAGCAGAAGCCATGAAAGTATTTATAGGACAGACAAAGGGAGGCAATAGTTAATCTGTTGTGATCACAAAATACTCACACCACTATATAAACAAAATTATACTAATTATACAATAAAAAAAACAAATATAATACAATATAAAATTAAAAAGTTAAAAAGATTTAATTTAAAAGTAAGCCTAATTATTCTATTTAAATTTAGTTGTTTAAACTTAATAATTAAGTTTAAAAATAAATTTACATATTACTAGTGGAAGGATAAGAAATTGGAATTTTTTAAAAAACCTAAGAAAATTAAACAATTAAGATATAATAGTTAATCAATTCGTTTTAATCATCACACCAACTATATAATCAAAATTATACTAATTATTCGGTTAACAATACAATAAAAATAATAATACCTGGTAATATAGGTAACTTTTTTGGTCAACAGTATAGTTATAATACCATATAACTTTAGTACTGTAAAAAACATATATATGTACACATACAACTCACACACACACGTAAATCCGTACGCACATACCCGCATACGCATATATATGTATACCAATATACGTACACGTACACAGATACATATATACATATACACAGATACGAACACACACATATATACACTCAAACACCAGCAAAAACAAATATGTAAGCAATACCATAGACATAATAAAAACCCGCATAAACAAACAAAAACAAAACAAAACAAAAAAAAAAACTCGACATATATAACTGGTTTACAATTAAACAAGATATATTCCGTAGAATAGTGTCATGTGTGTAAAGTCTTCAGAAGAATAAATGAGGGGCTAAAAGTTTAACATAATTTAAACCGGCTCCTGTATCGACATTTAAAAATTAGTTCCCTCCTCAGATTCAGCAAATCCAATTAGAGCTCTCTTAGAGAGTTATCCTACCACTGTATGTACAGGATACTCCTTTGGGTTCTTCTATATTCACACTGCATGCTGATATATATATATATATTATCAAGCAACCTGAAAACAAAAATATAGTGCACCCTAATGTGATGTTTCACGATTTCATCTGGTTATTTCAAAAGCTAACCAGGGTACTGAGAGAGGAAAATCTCATTGGAAACAAAGAAAAGAGTGCTAGACTGCGACGTGATACCTATCGTTCTGTATGACAGTGAATGTTGTACGATCTCTTCAAGGATGAAAGAGAGGCTCAAAGCAGCAGAAAGGTTGTTCTACAGAATGAAGCTTAGGATATCATGGACTAAGCACGTGATCAACGACGAGGTGTTGGAGAGGATGCGAACGAGAAAAATCTTATTCTTAACATAATGAAGAGGCTTCTGAGACACAAAAAGAGGAAAGATGGTTTGGAGAATCTAATACTCACAGGACGGATAGAAGGAAAGAGAAGCAGGAGAAAGCATCGCGAGATATATTTGATCGGTTTGAGCAAATGGATGACAGAGCAGGGGGGTGGGTCTGGGCGAGATACCGAGAGGAAAAATACTAAAAACGACAAAATACAGGGTCAAGTGGAAGTCTATGATTGTCTACATCCTGAAGGGACACGGCACAAGAAGAAAAATAAAAATAAAAATAATAATAATAATAATAATAATAATAATAATAAGAAGAAGAAGAAGAAGAAGAAGAAGAAGAAAAAGAAGAAGATGTTTCGATACCGAAAACATTCAACATTTATTTAACAAAGTGTTACTGTGTCTAGAAGTTTATAAAATCTTTTTATTAAAAATTTTCGGGAGGTTTTTCTTTACAAGATCAAAAAAATATAACTATTCCTGGCATTAAAAGGAGTTTATTTCCAAACTTTTCGCTTTGAGTCGTGTGGAAATTCAGCACCATTTTCTCTTTTAGTTACATCACCGTTTTCAGTTTAGACAATTCGAAATACGGCAGATAATTAAACTCACTACCTTTCTCTATAACCAAAATATATAAACTTTCCTGCTCCCAGTCTCCTGTAGAGAAACACATTGCGCCTCCTGGGCTTCACTTTTTCAACCGACCTGAAGTAGATCAACTCTATCGAATCCATAGTTACATCGAAAGATTTTCTCATCAAAATTGATATTGCACATTTATAAATCAAAAATTTGTCCGTGCATTGAATATTGTTGCCATATCTGTTCGGATGCTTCTGCTATCGAGGTTCTCGACAAAATCCAAACAAGAATCTGACTTGACATCTTGATTTCACTCGCTTTCTCACCGACGTGACATGAATTCTCTTTGTCTTTTCTACAAATATTTTTATGGCGACAGCTTGACGAATTTTTTCTCTGATGCCGGACAACGTGAATTTAAGCGCACTACTAGATTGGCGTCTAGGTCCCATCCTTTTACTATTGAAATAGTTAATAGTTAAATGTAAGCGACACTTCTACTCCAAGAGATTTTTCTCGCACTTCACACCTGTGGAACTCCCTTCTGTTTACTTGCTTCCCTGATGGTTAAAATCTCCAAAAAGTTAAATGCATTGTTAATTGTCATCTTCTATCTTCTTCAATCCCATTTATCTTTTATTCTTTCTTAAATATCCCCTATATATATATATATATATATATATATATATATATATATAATTAAAATTGTTATACAACTGAAAATTAAAAATACATTGCGATACGGAAATTTTATGTCTCGAGATTTCTATCTCGTCATCAGGCAATGTTAAATGTTAGTTGTAAAAAATGATTCTTTCTTGTATTTAAATGAAAATAATTTTCACAACTAATATCTAACATTGCCTGATGGGGAGATAGAAATCTCGAAACAGAAATTTCCATGTCGCAATGTATTTTTAATTTTTAATTGTATAACAAATTTAATTATATAATTATATTATGCTCTACAATATTTATTGTATTGAGCATTTTTTTTAAAAAAAGGAAAGGCAAGAGAACACAAAATCGCAAAACCTTGCGTTCTCTTTACCTGGATTTATATATATATACTTCTTTTTTCCAATCTTTTCACTCTTTCCTTTTTTCCTTTTTTTTTCAATTGGAGTAGATAGACTAAACTATCGCCCGGTTCATACTCCACCCACGTCTATTGAACAGGTGAAGAGATCATCCCTTGATCCCTGTTTAGGATGTGGTTTTCTGGCTTTCTCTTTTCCAATCTTTTCACTCTTACGTAGCCCCCAGCACATCACTGGCGTTACCGCCTTGCTCGGGGTGATATGATTAAAATATATATATATATATACATATGTTTTCCCTGTTTGTACCTTTTAAAAACAAGAATCAGTTATTTTAAATCGCGTGACGATACCGAAAGTTTGAAACATGTTGTAAAAGATGAAACATATTTAAACGTTTTACAATATAAATGTATTGGGCACTTTTTAATACAACTCAGTACTAGTCTAATTTAATTATGACCAAAAACTAACAACTACCTATATATATATATATATATATATATATTAAATAACTTTAATCCAAAAGGAAAAGTAGGAAGCTAAATCCCAAAGACCCGATCCTAATTAATATTAATATTTTAATATTAAAAAAATGATACAGGTGGAGAGCTCAATTTAATTAAAATTACAGAGTCAATTATAAAATAAGATAAATTTCGATGTTCAAAACTAGTTATTTTATTTTTTTATTTTTTTTGGGGACGTAAACTTTTTAATTCTTAGCCTTCATTTTTTAATTCTTTTTATTTCATTTCAACAGCTTTGAATATCGAAATCTATTTTATTTTGTATATATATATATATATATATATATATATATATATAAATTTACACATGCCTGCACACCAAAACTAATATATTATATAACAGGATTGACATAAGTTAAAAACACAAAGCAATAAATTTAATGGGTTGTTAGGAAAATAAAAGTAAAATCAGTTTGAAAATGATTTGATACTTGGTAAGAAAGTCTGGTTTACGTCCGAAAAAACTGAGCGTCATCGCAGCGTTTGGCAAGTAAAACTATAACAGTGTCCCTGTCCTTAGTCAACCATAACAACTGAGTTACATATACGTCAGTTTTTTGTAAACTTCTAGTAATACTACTTTTCTCATTATAATTTGCTTATTATCATCAAGAATCCGAGAAAAAAAATCCTTATAAAGTTACAATCAAGAATCATAAGCAGGCAGTAAAAATATATTTTTATTATGAAATTTGAAAATGAACTAAATAAAAGATATTTAGGTGTCTCTTAGAGGTCAGTACTGGACAGGGGACAAAATTATCTAATACGGTTTATATCCAGTATATAAGAGACATCTGACAACTCTACGTTACATAGGCTACCGGGTTTTGTTGTTGAAAATGTTTAAGTAATGTTTCTGTTGTAAGCGTTTTGTAATTGTGTGAAGTCAATCTGTTAAAAAATCGTCTTTGATACGATTTACCGTATTAATTCGTTTAAAGACATTTCTAAGCAATACTGTCTTTGTGGAGAATGGTGGAATTGGCGAAATTAATCATTTCCACACAGGAAATTTCGGTATTCGTTGACCGAAAAGTTTGTGCTCTTGTATAAAATTTATAAAATCTTTTTATCAAAAGAGTCTATCAGGAAATTAAACTTTTCAATTTAAACTGTTCTGGCTTTTTTTTTGCAATAGAACATTTTGCAACAAACTGACACGTGTTCAAATTCTCATAATACTTAGTATTGTTAAAGTCATCGCTAACATTTCAGTATTCACATTATTTGGACTATTGTCCTCATCTTTGTTGCCATTTGTACGACGTTTCGGCCGTTTTACTCTCCAGCCTTCTTCAGATGCCAGAAATTCCTAGCACCTGAAGAAGGAATCCCTAGAACCTGAAGAAGATCGGAGCGTACAGCGTCAGAAACGTCGTACAAAGTGGATAATTCTAAATGAAAATAGAATGGTTCTTTTGTTATTATTACTTTGCAAAATTTTACAATTATTAAATTAAATCCAGATTTTCCTTTGGAATTATGTCGAGAATCCAGATGTGAATAGCAGGAGTACCCAATCAGATACGATAACAGTATTCAATGCATGAACGAATGGTAGATTTTTATGTGTGCAAAATAGATTCTGACGAGAAAAACTTCCTGGCCTAATACAGTGTCACAAGCCTCCTGGTAGTAGAAGTAGCCATAGATTTAATGTAGTTGTTCTACTTGAGGTCGGCTGAGAGAATGAGGCCGATGAGGAGGCGCAGTGTATTGCCTTCTGGAAGACTAGCGTGATCTATACTGATGGAACGTAGGAAGGTTTCTCTATGCTGATTAAAGGAGAGCAATTACGTTTTGGAAGTATTAAAATTTACGAGCCCTTTCATGCCCAGTCCACTACAGATTTAAGGCCCTTGCTAAAAGCAGAAGTGTAGTTTATTTTGTCAGCCCTATCAGATTTCCTATTAAGACGAGAGTAAATGGGGGTGTCTTCTGCATAGATGCCTACTTGGGAACTGATTACATCAATAACAAAGAAAATAGGCATCTAAAACGAATAACAATACTTAAAAATTCAATGCAAGGAAAAGTACGGTCAGAATACTGCAAGTTAGCATGAATGCGGATGAAAGATAGTCTACATTCAAACATAATGCTTCATTCTCGTTACCGAGTATGGCCATCATATAACATCCCACAGAGATTCACCTGTGTCACGTAAGAAAATAACTTTTAAGCCCGTTTATGATTTGCATCGCCTTACAGAGATCCTGCAGCTATAACCAGTACGATTCTAGGTTACGAAGGGCCATTCTAAACCAGCATATAAACATAGCAACCACGATGCCCAGTATTCTGCTTGATAACACAAAAGTCATTTCTACCTTCAACTAAAAAAAATCATATGAAAATAATTGAATTCCAAAAAAAAAGCAACTGTTAAAAACATAAAATATGAACACAGCCACAATGTAATGGCCGTATTCAGGAATTAAATCCATGATCATCCTTCAAATATTTTACAATAAAAGATGAATTAAGAAGACAAAAGATAAGGACTGAAATTGCATTAAAATTTTTAAGGGTCAACGTTAACTGAAAAGCAATAGTTCAAAAGAGATTTTCACAAGAGGAAATGCGATAGAAGAAACTATTATCATAGAAATTACGGTTACATCTATCTAACTCAGCTGTGAAATGATGAGACCATGTCGACAATGTTGTATAACTCGGATATAAGAGACCCGAATATAAGAGAAATCGGATATAAGATAAATATGGATATAAGAGAACTTTTATCCGGTCCCGACAACTCTCTTATATCAGGGTTACACTGTACTGCGGTGAAATTCATAAAATCTTGGTACCAAAGGTGAAAGCTAATCAGAACAATTTCCATGAAAATTTTTATAGAAAACTCTCAGGGAAGCTACACTAAGCTGGCGTAGTGGGGGTACTGAAGTCGAAACGCCAAGTCAAGACTGATAACATTGCAAATTCTTTTCTGGATTTTATCAAGAATCTCTAGATTAATAGCAGAAGCACTACACCAGATGCGGCAACAATATTCAAGGTGTGGACGAATGAATGACTTATAAATGTTTACGATAAAATCTTTTGTAAAAAATCGTCCAGTACGACACAGTGAATCTTCTTTCCTAGCAATTGTTTCAATATAACCATTTTTATTCGACTCTCAGTCTGTAGATTATGGACAAAATCTGTGAACCAGCTATCCTGCTTTTGGCCGCCATTTTTAATCTTTCCACATTAACTCTTGAATTCCAATACTGTCTCTTAGCCATTGTTTAGTATTTCTTTCTTTGTAAACTCTATCAAGCAAGGCATATGTATGTACATATGCGAAACATATATTTATTCAAGTTTGAAGGCGTGTTCTTAATTATATATTGTGATTACAGGAAACGCTGACTTATCCATAAAAGCTTTTTGTTTGTTTTTAATTTCCTTTCACCGAATATATCCAGCTCGACTGCATGATTTATTGAATGAGCTAAGTGCGACGTTTCCTACTGAAATATCGACGCAATTAAAAAGGCAAACCTCTAAGTAGCGCGTCGTATGCATAATATAACAGCCTAATACAAAAGGAAAGCTTACTTAGAAATTTAAATGAATTGAATTCTCGAAGTCGTAACATTTAATTATCACTGCCATGTTTTACCCAACTAATCGCAGTATAAAGCACTCGTTACAAGTGTTATTTGTCTGTAATATCTATTACATTTTAAATGAAGCACTTGAGTGATATTTAAAAAAAAACTGGTTAGGCGCAAACGCTCATATGAATGTTATACATGGCGTCCAACACGTTCAGAAATGCCGAAACTATCAGCTATATAATGTAGAACCGTTGTGGTGCAGTGGATATCGGCTCGGAACGAGAACTGAGAGAGCCGAGTTCAAATTCCAATTGAAGTTGTAGTGGATATCTTATCAATTCTTTTTCTAGTTGCAGTGGGAGTCCGTTCTAGTGAAGTGTAATTGTATACTGTTGCAGGTTAACGGAATTTGGCCTTGCGGTAGATAGCCCACTAAAAATCATGAAATGATTATAAAATCAAGAAAAGCAATTTGAGTTGAAAAATAACATTTTTATATACACGTATCAATTAATGTTTTACAATTAAAATAATACTTGAATATATGTCCAACGGAGTTTAAAATGTTCATGGCAAATAATATGCTGAAAGAGAATCAATGCTTAGGAATGTGGGGAGCGGTAAGTGAGGAATGTCTTTGATGTAGTCGCTCCTTAGGTCAGTAAGTAATTTTGAGACAGGGGAGAAGGAAAGCGGCAAGCGTAGTAGCCACTTGACTTAGGTCAAGGGGATATTGATTGCACTCTTCTCCTTGGTGTCTGCCTGCCTGCTGGGGTCTGTCTGTATCCGCTTTTTATATCTGCTGTTTGGATCACAGCAGCTCATTTGGGATTTCACATTGTATTTGATTCTGGGTTTTCCATTGGCTGATAAATAAAATTCGCGTAGGCTCGCGAAATGGTAATTTGATATTTGATTAATTTTTATTTTTCAACCGGAACATCTGCGCGAACCCGGACGCGCAACGACAACTTTTGGTCATTTGCCTTTTTGTCGGTCCATCGCTTTTGCTCGGTCGATATCACCACGAATTTATTGCATTCGCATACGCGCAAATACCCTTGAGAAAGATATAAATCCGTCGCTTCTTGTGTTCTGTAGCCTTGGTTGGCAGAAAGTAATGGCAACCTACTGCGGGAAGATATTCTGTCCAGTCAGTTATGTCTCTTTCGAGACATGATCGTCGCCTTAACTGACTAATTGTAGAAACGTCTTCTCAGTTCAATGATTAAAAAATGCTTTGACCCAATGAGTGATCTAAGCGTTAAAGAAGACTAGCCGTCATCGGATCTTATAGACTGGCGCTATATAATCATAAACCAAGTGATTTGCCAAATAAAGATTACATCACAGTTTAGGAAAAGCTACAGTTTGGGCCAACATCTCTAATGGATAGAACATGTGACAAAAATAATATTCAGAAGGTTGATAAGTCGTAAAAATTCATTCGAAAAAAATACAAAAAATATTCTCTGAAACCACCATCAGCGTCGAAGAGGGCCTATATTTCAGCGAAAGCGACTGCATCTAGAAACTGACTTTTACTGTGATAAAGTACATTACAAGATGAAACGCGTTGGTAAAGAAAAAATTGAATTCACTTTTACAGATACATTTTATTTACATCTGATTTCTACACACAACACACACAGTACTGTGCAAAGGTATTAGTACAAGAACTATTTTATCTGTTATGAAGCATCAAAATAAAGTTTAAAATCACCCCTTTTCTAACAAATTTGCACACTACCGGTAGTGTGCAAAAGTATTAGGACAGGGGTGATTTTCCTAAAAACCTCACTGAAATTCAAATACAGGGTGAAAAGCCAAGTAAATTGCTAATAAATATTGATTATTTAAAACTAGGTGTAAAACAAATGTATTAAAAAGAAGCTATATTTAATTTTTCCTATTTTTTATTAAACAAGTTATTTTGAAACTACTCTATTAAACATCTATGGGATATTTTGGATAGAAAAATTGATAAATCTAATGTTACTTTACAAGACACACTTTGGGAACAAATACAAGCTGCTTGGCAGGAGATACCATTAGATACATTGAAGAAGCTTGTGATGTCAAAGCCTGACAGAATGAAGGCTGTGATCAAAGCAAAAGGCTATCATACTAAATATTAAATGTATTTTGTAACAAGTACTTTTTTGTTAAAACATTTGCTGAGTAAATCAAATAAAATTACTTTAATTAACTTGTTTATTTTCTGTCAATATGCCTCATGAAAGATAAAATAGTTCTTGTCCTAATACTTTTGCACAATATCTAATCAAAACTTATTTATAAATGGAAATGTGTGTGTGTGTGTGTGTGCGTGTGTGTGTGTGTGTGTGTGTGTGTGTGTGTGTGTGCCCGTTACCTATAGACTCAGAAACGCTGAATCGAATTACTTGAAAATGTACACAGTTGTATTATAAGCGTCTGCAAGTGTTCTTAGCTAGGTTTTGTATCAAGGTACCACCGATAAATATCGAAAATCGATAATCGAAAAAATCGGGTTATAGACGGAGTGGTCCGATTTTAATCAAATTTGATACACTCATAGACAAAGACATAAGAAATGATATTCGGAAGTTTCAAGGTTGCATTTCTTACAATAGTGCAGAAAATCGATAATATATATATATATATATATATATATATATATATATATATATATAAAAGGCAAGATGTTTGTGTGGTGTGTGTCTGTTTATCTGTCTGCATGTCCCTTATACAAATTCACAATTTTTATCCGATTCTCACCAAACTTCACACAAATATTCTTTAGGCTGAGTCTGAGCTCCAGGACCATGGATTAGTTTTTAAGCTTTCATTACACCCGATCAACACCGGGCTATACTGCTAGTTGTATATATGGTAAATTGTCACATTTTTATACTTTTAACTTTCGCAAGAGCGTTGTTTGTTTTTGTTGTTTTTTGTTTTTTTCATTTTGTCGACAGATAATAGTGGGGTCAGGTGGTCACCGTTTGTGAAAGAAAAAAAAACAGCATGACGCAATTCATTCTGCCAGAAATTTGGAAACGTCATTCTGTACTGCATTGTATTCGCGCCAGACACCCCAATACGAACATTTCAGGTTGTTTATTGTCAATCTAAGGGCAGTGTAGAGGGTTAGGAAATAGTAAGAGGAGTCTAATGGTAATTATTAAGGTGTTTGAAGTAATCTCTCAGGATGTGGAGGTTCATCTTCGCTCAAGGTGTCAGACTCAGCACGGACGCCTACATAACGTGTCATGAGAAGGTAATGCTACTCTGTGTCAGGAGAATTCCTGATGGAACAGCTGATGTCTTGCAACTAGATTCTGCAACATGCAACACAATTATGAGAACCCAGTCATGGCTGTCATACAAATCCTGCGACCACATCACCCCTTACATTTCACCTGACTGTAACCTCCTTAATTATTATGTGTTGGATGCAGTTGAGCGAGTGACCAACAAAACTCCTTGTAAGATCAAAGATGAACTGAAGGCAATGATTATGGCAGCATTCATCAACTTAAACATGAAGACCGTTCAGAGGAAATGTAAGAGATCCTGAAGTCCTCTGAAGCCAATGGCAATTTTATTTAATAAATTTATTTTTCGTATTTCAAGATATTTTACCAAATATATCCAATAAAATGAGATGGGCTTACGGTCTATCACGACGAATACACCGGTTCTCGCTCGATCACCGAAGTTAAGCAACGCTGAGCCTGGTCAGTACTTAAATGGGTGACCACTTGGGAATACCAGGTGCTGTAAGCGTATAGTGACGGATGTGTGTTGTGGTGCAGTGGATATCGGCTCGGAAAGAGAAATCGGTGAGCCGAGTTCGAATTCCAGTTAAATACCCTGCATTCATTTAAGCACTAGTACCCTTGGGAAAGGTATTAATCCGTCCCTTCCCTCCAGTTATGAGTTAAATAACAAGGGTAGGATTTGGGGACCCTGCTCTTAAAAACAAATCCCAATGAATCTTGATACTCGAAACGAAAAATGTTGTAAAAATAAAATAATCTTACCCAAAAAATCATTAAAATGATCCCATAAGGATTGATAGGTCGTTAAACCTCGAAACAAACAAAAAACATAAAATGAAATGTAAATGTTTTTTAATTTTGCCGTCATTTAGAAAATTTATCCATCGCACCTTGTATATAGAGCACCTGTTTGGACCCCAGCTATAGGCAAATAGCGAACTCCGAATTGGGGTCAAAACATGAAAGTATAAAAATACATTAGAAAAACTAGTGTTGTCGATTATCTGAGCTGGTGAATAATTTCATGAAGAAACAGCAATAAATAAATAAATAAATAAAAATGCAAAAAAGCTAGCAAAAGAAAAAATAGACACTGTTTTGATAGGTGTCAAAGTTAAGTTCTCCCGTGTCAGAAAAATATTTGATTGTTTTGAAAAAAAGCGTAGCCAAGGTGAGATAATGTGGACCTTGAAATTATGTAAACAATGTGTCAAAATATGACGTAATTGCTTATCTAAGAGACAAAAATTATTAGTAGTAGCAGTTAGTGAGCATTTGAGATCGGAGCCCAGACCGAGAAGGAAACAGGGAAAACTGGCTCCTCGGTGCATGTTTGCTGACACCTCCGACTCCACTCCGACTCTACACCACGTCACCTGAAGAGAGAATGACAGGTTTGCTATCTACATTTGTTTATATATACGTGTCACAGCCGTCATTTTATTAAGTGAGGATATCGTTATTTCATCAGCGCGAAAAAGTCAAGCGATTTTATTAGAAAGAAGATAACAAGTTTTGAAACCCCGTCGTTAAATTAATAATCGTCGTTCCATGAAAGTGTATACAAAATATATATAGTTTTGGTTTCAGTTTAAATTTCGTTATACTTGGTTTCCAGTTTATATAACACGTTGGTTATTTTGGTTTCCAGGTTATACAGTATATGTCGCTTTAGTATACGTCTGTGGTATACCACAATACCAGCAATACATATCTATAGTAAAATAAGTTTAAGAAATACCAATAACACGCTTTTGGAGAAAAATTACCAAGAGCAGCCCAAAATGCCAAATACAGGTCGGGGAGACCAGAATTAAGCAGGTACAAAAATTTAAATACCTGGGAAGCGTTATAACAGAAGACGGAAAGTGCGACACAGAGATCCGAAGGCGAATTGGCATGACGAAGGAAGCATTCCAGAAGTTGAGTAAAGTATTAAGAAACAGGACAATTTCGCTAGAAACTAGGAAGAGAGTACTGGATTGTTACGTGCTGTCCGTCCTTCAATATGGCAGTGAATGCTGGACAATATCATCAAAGATGAAGGAAAAACTTGAAGCAACTGAAATGTGGTTCTGCAGAAGGATGCTGCGAATATCATGGATCGAGCATGTGAGCAATAATGAGGTCTTAGATGGAAACAAAAAGGGAATTAATACTGAGCATCAGGAAGAGACAGCTGAAGTTCCTGGGACACGCAATGAAGAAGGAGGGCTTGGAGAATCTGATACTAACAGGCCAGATAGAGGGAAAAAGAGACAGGGGAAAGCAATGGATAACATATTTGAAGGATCTAATCAGGTGGATGACGGAACGAGGATTGCATGGTGTAACAGGAGAAGGCGTGCTCAGAGCCACCAGGGATAAGGAAAACTGGAAGGCCATGACCCCCTATGTCCTGAAGGAACAAGGCACATAGAAGGAGAAGAAGAAAAAAAACTACATAAAATTTCGGTATTAATTGACCTATATGGAGTTTGTATGCCGTCAAACAAACAATTCAAGCCAAACTTCACTCATCCTTATAAATTTTAATTAATCATTGAGTGGCTCTCGAAAATTGGGTAAAAATATAGGGAGAGCGATAGAAAGGGAAAAAAGGAGGGTGGGTGTTTATTTTTATTCTGAGAGATATCAGGAAAGCTAAGCTATGGTTATGTTGCTTTTTCTGCGTTGAATTTGTCCCTGACCGCCACTCCTGCTGCTCTCGTTGTCTAACGCCGCGTAATCTGATGCTAAGGTGCCAGCTTTTTTTCCCGGAAGAAGTGAATGGATTGGGACATGCACGAAATACCACCCCGTGTAATGCTCATCTAATGTTTCCTCCTCTCCACACACAACACAAAAATCACCGACAAACATTGGATTAGTAAAAGATTGTTTGTGATTGGTGTAATTCGAACCACGAACGCATTATTAACAACAATAACAATAATAATAATCTCTAAACATCGAAATTTCATTCGTTTTCTCGATGACGTTTTTCTAACGAACAATGGCCACGGCAAGGATTAGACGTAATCGGCCTGACTTAATTCTAACTTTCGCATGCTGTCAACTCAACTGCGCAATCACTCAGAGCATCTCTGTTAGCGAGCTTGTCTGATTTAATTTACTACTGAGAAGTGAGTTGGGAACCTCGACGTGGTGTAATGGTTAGCAAGCTTGTCTCGCTAGAACCCGTTACAACTGAGTCGCGAGTTCGATCCTCACTTTCGACCTTGTGCCACATCTAAGCGGCGCTGAGAAAATTTACAACTGAGAAGTGAGGTCTATACTCATTTCTTCTTCTATGTACCTTGTCCTCATTTCTTCTTCTATGTACCTTGTCCTTATTTCTTCTTCTATGTACCTTGTCCTCATTTCTTCTTCTATGTACCTTGTTCCTTCAGGACGTAGCTGATAATTCCGATTTACACTAAACGCAGAAATCGGTTTTGATTTGTTTGTTTAACGACATACAAACACCTTGTGAATCATTTAATACCAAATCTAACTTTCTTTGGCGTCTTGATGTAATAGAATGTTATTCTGCTCTCCGAATTGAATACATCGTAGATGATACTCAGTTTTTATACATATTTGTGTGGACATAATTACAATATTATAATGTCGTGAAAGAGTTTTTTCATGTTGGTTAGTTGATGGGTTTTGTTTACTGGTATATCAACTTAAATAAAAATAATGTGAACGCAATTGTTTGTCTTCCATTATCAATAAAATATACAGCTGATCATTTTGCTTTAAAATGTGTTGTTGGTCATGTTGGTAATTTTTAAAAATAAAAATATACTGTTGGTACTTTTACTATAAAAAAATGAAATTTTATTCTTTCATGGTGTTTTGCTTTTGGGGTTTAATATTTGTCCATAGCTGGGACCAAAACAAATGGTATCACCCCAGGTCAGGGTGGACCTGGGAACAACAGCAATTGAGAAATGTTTCCCCGCTCTTGATATCCAAAAGCAGTGTTCTTTCTGCCGGTTGTAATGTATCGTCATACCTAGGAATAGATACGTTTTACACTTGAATACAAATAGACAGAAATAGGATTAGTTTACGGTGGAACAGAAAAGCTAGGCAGTGACCAAATTTAATTTCCGAATTTGAATATATCCGCCCCGAAAATGGCTTCTCTTGGTGATGTGGTCTTACTACTCTTCCGGGTACAAGTTATTGTAAACCCTGGTAAAGGGGCAAACAACGTAGTTAGTAACTATCAAGTAATCGTAAATACAGAATATTAACTGTTTTGAAAAATATAACAGCAATTCTCCAAGTAAAAGTAAATTGTAAAAAGGAAAGCATTTTTATTTTGAAAATATGTTTTGTTCAAATGACTGGGTAAATATCTTTTCCCCAAACTGCTGATCTCATCTCCGAATCAAAAAATATAATGTGTAGTATTTTCTCGCGAGATTCAGTCAGTCAGTTAAGTGCCATACGTGATACACGCTTGGGCGATCATGTCTCGAAAGAAACATGACTGACTGGGCAGAAGATTATCCCGCAGTAGGTTGCAATTGCTTTCTGCGGTAGCCTGTTTGCCAAACAAAGCTATAGAACCCAATCTGTCCTGTTATTTAACCCATAACTGGAAGGAATAGACGGATTAATACCTTTACCAAGGGTATTTGTGCATAAGTCAATGCAAGGAATTTAACTGGTATAGTTTAAATAATAGGACAGATTGGGTTCTATAGCTTTGGCTAGCAACCAGTCTACGCAGAAAGCAATGGCAACCTACTGCGGGATAATCTTCTGCCCAGTCAGTCATGTCTCGAAAGAGACATGATCGCCAAAATAATGTATGGCGTTTAACTGTATGACCGAATATAATAGTTGGAAACATGATTAAGGCTTCTACTGGGCATAAAGTGGGGGATCGGTTTTCTATTGTTATGAAGTAGTAAACTGATCCCCCTCTAATTACTACATAATAATATAATACATATCTTCTCCCTCTAGCTATGAGTCAAATAACAGCACAGATTGGGTTCTATAGTCTTTGCTGGCAACCAGTCTACTACAGAAAGCAATGGGAACCTACTGTGGGATAATCTTCTGCCCAGTCAGTCATGTCTCTTTCGAGACATGATCGCCCAAAGAGTGTATCACGTATGGCACTTTACTGACTGACTTATGCAAGGGTGGAGACAGGCAAATGGTCAAAAGAGTGATTTATTATCCCGGAAGCATAGACAATGGAATGATAACTGTCTTACGAAACTACAACTATCGTTCTTCGAAAATACCTAGGAACTACAGAAAACTCGATGTTTCGTGGTGAAAAACATGAAAGAAATAAGAAAATTTATTCTGTCATAAAGGAAGCCAACAGATTTAACAGCGAATTTCAAGAGGGTGAAGAAGAGCAAGTAAGCGATAACACAACAATTGTAGCGGCAAGGAACCTAAGAAAAGCAAACGCAATTGAAGAAATTCCAAAAGAACGGCAAGAAAAGCCCCTTCATGGTTACTACACTGATCGTGCAAAATAAGCTCATGTAGATAAACTCTATACGTATCAGCGGTTGGGTAGTGCAGAATTAAAAGCTGAAACCAGAGTACGCAATCAATTCTTGATAACTAGAAATTATCAATCCGATATGAACACAGTGTCCAAAAACTATTGATAATTTTGTATCAGTTTTCCCGGTGTTAGCGTCCACCGAATTTAAAACACAGCATAACAGGGTAAACCAATATCTACATCGGAAAAATCTATAATTATTAAGGGAAAGAAATTGCAGAAAATGATATAAGAACCATCCAAAACCGTTTACAGATATAAGACCTGTAACAATTTTATGGGGGTTTTCAATAATTAAAGAGAACAATCCGGTTTATTTACCAGTGATAGTGGTAAATGATCCCAAGAGAAGAATGTGCTTTCTTATTGACATAGTAGATCCTACAGAGAATAACATATCTTTGAAGATCTTAAAAAAAAAATATTGTGATAAAAGAATCTTGACGAAAAAATCTCGAGAGTATTGTATGTGAAGACATCAATAATTCCAGTTATGTTTGGAGCCTTGAATTTGGTTTTGAAAGGGTTTCCTTGTTGGCAATACTTTGAAGAAATATTTAATATGTTTTCACAAGTACAGCTTACACCTTATAAAGGATTTTCTCTCTGAAAAATGTTTGCCTTTAGGTTCCTTTATTTTTATTTTTGTTGCAAAAGTGTTTAGGAGAAATGCCAACATTTATGATCTCATGTCTTTGGTTGGTCTTGCATACAACAGAAATTAAAGAAAATAATAATAATAATAATAATAATAATAATAATAATAATAATAATAATAACGGCAAAAATATGAAAATGAAAGCCAAAGACAAAGCTCTTGAACAGATGAAATAACGCTGGCAAGACAAACCTCTGCATGGCCAATATCCAGAACGTGCCAATAAATCCTATGTGGATAAAGTTAATACTTATCGATGGTTACGTGCATCTGGATTAAAGTCTGAGACTGAAGGCTTTATTCTTGCAGCGCAAGAACACTAGAAACTTTCAGGCAAATATTATACATAATAATATGGATCCAAAATGCAGGTTCTGTGATAAACACCAAAAAACAATAGACCATCTAATCTCAGGCCGTTCTCTACTTGCCCCAAATGAATAGAAAAATCGTCACGATAGAGTAGGGCAATATTTACATTGGATAATGTGCAAACACTATGGAAAATCTGTAAACACTGGTCACCCAGCACCGGTTACAGAAACAGAAGGTGCCCCCATTCTATGGGATTGCACCATTTACACAGACAGACAAACTGAAGCAAATAGGTCGAACATTATTGTTAAAAACCAGAAAGAGAAAACTTGTCTATTAATTGATATGGCTTGTCCAGCGGATTGTAACATAGCAACCAAGGAATTTGATAAACTGTCAAAATATAAAGACATGGAAATTGAAATAGAAAAAAATGTGGAAACTGAAAACAAGAGTTGTGCCAGTGATAGTAGGTGCACTTGGAATGATAAAATAGAACAAAACAAAACATTGAAAGAATCCCTGGAAACCCTCAGCTTAAGAGATATACAAACAATTGTCTTATTAAGTACAGCCCACACACTAAGAAGAACTTTGCCTATGTAACGCTAGGGATGATGGGGAAGATAGAAAAAACATGAAATGGAGCCATAACAACACGCCACGACCTGCCTTAGGTCTTCCCGCAGACATGGTTGGTAGTGCGACCATAGCAGAAATAGAAATATGATGAAAAATGACATAATAATAATAAGGATGAGGTAAAAAAAATGAGACCCGAAATAATAATTTCTCAAGAAATAAAACTAAAGAATGTACTTGCGACATAAACAGAAGTTATTCAGTATATGTCACTGGAGATGAGTTAAACGTCATTAAGGCAGAATTGCTTGAAAACAACAAAAGTTAAATCTCCGAAGTGAAAAACCACACCATTCAAGCACTCAGCAAAACCACTTGCACACAAATGTCGGCCAGAGACCAGCTTCCAAAAATTCATATGAAAAAGTCCAATAAACATATATATTTTTATAATCATATCACCACAAATAAAATCTTTTAACTCATTTATAAACTTATTAAGACCACTTTTTCATTAACTTCGATTTTTTATCCTTTAAATGATTATCTGATGCAGGCTTACGTTAATTCTCTGTATATATATACCGAACGCCCATAGCCCAGAGGGACTGACGCCAATGCGGTCGGGTTTCAATCCTGGGTTAAAAGCAATCGGAGTCTAACGTACTGATGAGCTGTGATACAGCGAAGCATATCTGTCTGCGGATGACTATATATATATATATATATATATATATATATATATATATATATATACTGAGCATTAATAATAAAATTTAAACTTAATGTTAATTTATGTTTCTACACTGAGTTTCACAGAAATTACATCCAATTAAGTCACCTCATTAAAAATTTTAAAATATACAGCGAAAAAAACAAAAGACAAATCAATATTTATTTTTATTTTACTGTCAATGTTGTGCATGGGGTTACATAGAAGGAAAGTCATAAGAAAGAGTGACAGATTATAGGGGGTCTCAAGAAGTGGGTAAGAAAAAGATGAGAATACTGATGAGAGTGGAGTGGACGGAGAAAGGAGTATGAGAGAAAGGATGCAAGTCAGGATGCAAGTCAGAGATAGGAGATGACTATTGACTTTACATTTAAATTCTTGGAGATTGTAGCTGTCGGAGAAGCAACGGAAGGTAATTCCACAGGCAGGAAGTTCGAGAAAAGAAGCTGATGCAGTAGAATTTGCGTTTACATTTTATTGTTTTCACAGTAAAAAGGACTTGCTAATCTTGTGGCTCGGGTAAATTCATATATAGGGGGCATTAGTGAGCTAAGTTCATCGGAGCAGAAGCCGTGAAAGTATCTGTAGAAGAGACATAGGAAAGACACACTTCGCCGGTGAGAAAGTGACTGTATCTGTGCTGCCAAGTAGGGGTCCGTCACATTACAGATTCTCCACTGGATTTTGTCAAGGACCCCTAGGTAGATAGCAGAAGCACCCGACCAGATATGGCAGCAGTATTCAATGCACGGGCGGATGGTGGATTTATATATTTGCAGGATGGTTTTCAGACGGGAAAAACATCTTGGCCCTACACAGAGAACCGACATTCTTAGCAGCGGATTTTAGCTATTTTTATTTTTGAAGTTATGTAAGGCTGCACAGTAAACTGCACTGTTAACGGATAAACCACGAGGAAAAAAAAACAATAGAAGAAAATAATATCATATGCCCAAAGGTTTCAGCAGTTACTGGAAAGTTTAGTGTCAAGACAATTAAAACATCAAACAACAGACAAAAAAGTCAGTCTGAAAGGCAGCAATGGAGCGAGAAACAAGAAATCAGACGTGCGTTATCGATACTAGAGATCTCAAGAAACACAAATGTATCAAGCATATATGTAAAATTGAATTACTAAATGAAATTCCACCAATCAAGGAAATAATAAAACAGAAATTGCAGTTAAATGCAGAAAAAGACAATATGAAAAGCATTGTAGGTTCTATCGGCAAAATAAGATATTCCAAACGGACCTCAATAGATTATAAAAGGAAATTGGAAAAATTAAAAAAAAAACACCGTCTGTTGAATAAAGTGCAAAAGTTTTGGGAGTATATTTAGAAAATCCCAAAGGAATATAACCCCAGTGCAGAATAGATCAAACGAGCAAGAACGAATGATGGATTAATCTCTATAAGAATTTGAAAATATAACCAAAAATATTAAGCAATCTCTAAACAAATTTCATCAAATGGAAATTCCTAGGAAATGGCGAGTTACCCAATTTGTGGCACTATCATTTGTCATCAGTCCATTAAACCTTTGCACAAGTTTATTAATGCTTGTTAATAATCCCAGTGACGTTCCAGAAAGTATTACATATCTCCAGCTAAAACAGATGATCCGAAATATTATAGGCAAATAACACCTATCCAATACGTATAAATTGATCACGTCCGTTCTGACGAACTGTACTTACTTTTTTTACGAAGAATGCAACGTTCTTCTCTTTGAACAGAAGAGATGTCAGAGAGGTTAATATGGTTGCAAAGATCAACTATGGTTAAACAAAATGATCCTGGAAAGTTTCAAGAAACATGAAATCGTTAAGGATGTGGAAAAGCACACTGTAAATTTCTTTAGTCACAGCACACGAGTGTGGAAAACCACATTATATCTAAATCGCACCAGAGATACTGTCACTTCCAAACGCCTGAATTTTTTTTTTTTTTTAATCATTTCACCCCGGGCAAGGCAGAAACGCCACTGATGTGCAGGGGGTTACATAAATGTAGAAAGATTAATTAGAAAAGAGTGAGGAGTACAAGCTAGTTAGAAAGGAACAATAGAAAGCTGAGAAAGCAGGTGCAATGACAGATACATGGGCGGAGAGAAAGTGAAGATTATACAGGGGAGGGGAGAGAGCTAGAGTCCAGTGGTTAGTAGGTGAGTATTAACTTTGCTTTTAAATTTCTGGAGGTCGTAGCCGTCAGGAAAGCAAGAATACGGGAATGAGTTCCACAGGCGGGAAGTGCGAGAGAGGAAGCTGCAGGAGTAGAATTGTCGTCTGCATTTGGCTAACCTGACTGTGAATGGGTGGGACCCAGTTGCCAGTCTGGTTGCACGGGTAAACACCTGTTGAGGAGGTATCAGTGACTTAAGCTCATCCGAGCAGAAGCCATGAAAGTATTTATAGAAGAGACAGAGGGAGGCCACATTTCGACGATGGGAAAGTGGCTGCAGTCGAGTCGCCAGATCAGTACCTATCACATTACAGACTCTCCTTTGGAGCTTGTCAAGAACACTGAGGAGAACGGCAGGGGCACCTGACCATAAATGGCAGCAGTACTCCATGCACGGACGGATGGTTGACTTGTATATATGCAGGATGGATTCAGGTGGAAAAAACATCCTGGATCGACATAGTGACCCAATCTTCTTAGCAGTAGATTTTGCTATGGATTCAATATAGTGCTTCCATTTGAGGTCTGAGGACAGGGTAAGTCCGAGGAGGCGTGGTGTATGACTCTCCGGGAGAATCATCTAGTCCATGCTTATGGGAGGCAGAAGAGGTTGCCTGTAATGGTTGACAGACAACAGCTTGGTCTTAGAGGAATTGAAGTTGACAAGCCACTTCTTGCCCCAGTTCACCACAGAGTGTAGATCCCGCTCAAGGTCAGCAGCGAGATTATGTCTGTCCGCCACGACAGGTTTCTTACTGGAGCGGGAGTATATTGTAGTGTCATCTGCGTAGATGCCTACTTGGGACTTGATCTCATCTGGGAGGTCGTTGATGAAAATAAGGAAGAGCGTCGGGCCCAGGATAGAGCCTTGTGGGACACCAGCATTCGTGCTGTAGGACGAAGAGGCACGCCCATTCAGAACGACCTTCATTTTGCGGTTATTTAAGAAAGATTGGATTAGGTCAAGCAGGCGACCGTTAATGCCATAACAGCGTAGTTTGCATAGGAGGCCAGGGTGCCAATCCCGGTCGAAAGCCTTGGAGATGTCCAGAGCAACCGCGCGAGCCTCGTCAGACTCATCAAGGGCCTGTAGCATGTACTCCGTTACAGTTGTTAGCAGGTCGGCTGTGGACCTGTCAAATCGGAATCCATATTGCCTGTCGGAGAACAGTTTGTGGGCGGTGAGATGATGAACTATTTCAGCATTGATTATAGCCTCGAATACTTTCCCGAATATCGGTAGAAGACTGATAGGGCGATAGTTGGATGGGTCCGAGGGTTCACCACAGTTCTTAAAGACAGGAACGACTGAGGAGAATTTCCAGCATGCAGGAAAGCAGGAAGCAGAAAGGCAGTAGTTAAACAGTTTAGAGAGGACAGGGGAAAGTTCAGGGGCACACCTCTTAAGGACTATTACCGGGATTCCATCGTCTCCACACGCCTTATGGGGGTCGAGTTTTGAAATTGCTCGGGATACTACTGTCGGGGTAATATATACGTCGTGCAGTTTGACCTCAGTTCTAATAGGGAAGTCGGGTGGGTGCACTCCGGACGAGTCGAATGTGGAGTTGGATGAGAATCTGCGGGCAAAGCACTCAGCTTTGTCCGCAGATGACGTGAGAACCTCAAATCCATGGATTAAAGGAGGTATTGAGGATTTCCTATTGTTGAGCACTCGTTTACAAATCCTCCAATAGTCCTTGGAGCCGAACTTGCGGTCAGCTATGTGTTGTCGCATTCTCTCAGCAAACAACTGTTTGGCGTCATTTAGAGTTCTCTTGCACTCATTGCGAGCAGATGTGAACAGGCGCCCATTGTGATCAGTTGGCTGTCTCCGGAATAGTCGGAAGTAATGGTTCCTATGGGCAATGGCGGCTGAGCAGGCCGGAGAGAACCACGGAGAGGAATGAGGTTTTAAGCTATACTTCCTTGTGAGTATGAAGGCATCAATGCCAGCTTTAACCCATGACGAGAACTCAGAGGCACAGTCATCAACTGATTGGTCAAACACTTTTCCCCAAGGGACGTCGCAGAGGAAATCGCGAAAGGCATCCCAGTCAGCTTTTTGGTAGAGGTAGGAGGTTCTATAAGTAGGGGGCTCCTGGTGGGAGTGAGATTGGAAAGAAATACTGAGGGAGACTACAGCGTGGTCGGAGTTGCCGAGAGGGCAAAGCTGCGAGACTTGACAGGCGTCGGGCGCAGAGGTGAAACATATATCTAGCAGTGAGGAATGACCCGAGGGTGTGCTTGGGAAGCGAGTGAGGAAGTCCATCACTTGCGTAAGGGATTGGGAAATAGCAAAGTTCATGGCGTGAATGCCCGCCGAATCAGTAACGGCGTTTTCAAGTCACTCAGAGTGATGGGCATTGAGGTCTCCAAATACAAATATGTGGGCAAATGGGTGATAGGAAATAGCCTTATCTATGTCGTCGGCAATGCTATCTAGTAGGGAGCAGTCAGGAGAGGAGGGAGAACGGTAAAGGAAGAATAGGTAGCTAACCGAACTGAGGAGAGACAAGCGGAGACATATGTATTGGTGGTCAGTAGATTCGAGTGAAGTCACCCTAGTTATGGGGAGGTGTTCGCTGACATAAACACCCAGCCCATGCATGTGGACAGTGGAATCCTTCCTTAAAAGGGGAAGATAGCCAGGGATGCAGAGGTCAGAGGAGGGAATAGCTGAGTTGAGGTTAGTTTCGCAGAGCGCGAGGATGTCAGGGGACTTTTCATGCAGGAACGCTTCTACACTAGGAAAGTTAGTACGAATGCCTCGGATATTTGTGAAGGAGAGGTTAATGGGCTTAGGTGGTTTGGATTTAACTGGTTTAGGGTCATTTCTGATTTGTTTCGTCATGTTTTTTGTTTATAGAAAGGGACCTAGGGTAGAGGATACAGGCGATCATTACCCACGATCTGTGCTGGGAGGGAAACTGGCTAGGGCTGCAACAAGGTGTGGCCTCGGGGTTGCCCACCGAAAGCGCTTGCAGGGACACCTATCCATGCGCGACATGGCACTACAAGAACCCCGATATTATACAACTGTTGATCAGAGCAGCCGCTCTTGACGCTACGCAAGAGTTAGGGCTCCTAATTACCAGTCGGAAGCAGCAACCAGGAAACTGCCAACCCGGTACCCTCAGAGTGATGAGCCATTGCCACCAACCGGCCAGATCGCAGGAAACTCACGGAAGCACCAGTACCAAGGTCTGAAGAGAGAAAAGAGAAAACCGGAAACCACATCCTAAACAGGAAACAAGGAACGAGCCTCTACTCCAGTTCAATAGACGTGGGAGGAGTATTGACCGGGCGATAGTGTGACCTATCTACTCCTATTAAAAAAAACAAAAAAAAACAAAAAAAAACAAAAACAAAAACAAACAAACACGAACAACCTTCGAAAAAACACAAAATTACAAAAGTGGAGTTAACTAAGTTTTAAATTAGTTAAAGTCCAAATGAACTCCAAAAAGGGGGGAAAAAACAACGAAAAACACAGATATATATATATAAAAAAAAAAACAAAAAAAACCGAAAAATACCTCACAGTTTAACACAGGAAATTTGAATTAAAGTTTCATTCTTCAATTCTTGCTTTTCCCGAAAGTCAACATCAAGTTAAGCTGCTAAGTAAATTAACGAGGAATCTTTTAAGGAAACGCCTTGTCACTCTTTTCGGTTTTGTCTGCTCTTATTACCCTTTATGCATGAATTAAGCAATAAATAACCACAGATGAAAAATAAACAATATATATAAGTAAGTAATAAGTACGAACGTAACCTAGAGCCAACGGACCTACCTAGGTTTCACCTAACGGATCGTGTATATATATATATATATATATATATATATATATATATATATATACACGAGCCAAAAGATTTAATAAAATACTCTCTTTGGCGCCTAAAAGCAATAAGATAGGTGATGTAATGATCTAAGTCGGTATAAATTGTAACGTGATAAGGATACTGATTTTTAGCAGCCCCAGAAGAGGTACAGCGATGATAATCACTTAGTTCGAAAATTATACGTGCAAATTTTCAAATTATATATATATATATATATATATATTATTGTCATCCTCAGACAGATTTGTTTCGCTGTAGCACAGTTCATTAGTACGGTTAGACTCCGATTGCTACACAACCCAGGCTCGATACCCGACCGATTTGGCGTCAGTCGGCGACTCTACGCCTGGTCCACGGGGCATTCGGCGAAAGAAGGCAGTCTTTTTAGCGCATATCATATTACGCGCCCAATAGCTAAAGTGCTCAAATTTCATTTTTACCTAAATGAGCGATGCGTACACGCTAGAGTGGCTACTGTTTTTCAAAGTCTACCTTTCTTCTAGAGTGCTCAATCAGGGTGTGAGAGCGTAATCATTGTCATCCGGAGACAGATCTGTTTCGCTGTATCACAGCTCATCAGTACGGTTAGACACCGATTGCTACACAACCCAGGCTGGAAACCCGACCGATTTGGCGTCAGTCGGGGACACCGTACCCCTGGGCTACAGGGCGTTCGGTGGAAGATATAGTTAAATAATTCTTTTGTCTGTTTCTTTCGCTGTGTACTTTGAAATTTTACAATGAAGACACTTGAGTGGATGTAATTTCCGTGAAACACAGAGTAGAAACATAAGTTAGCATGAGGGAACATCGCGGTGGTGTAATGGTTAGCATGCTTGTCTCGCTAGAACCATTACAATTGTGTATCGAGTTCGAACTTCGCTGGATGTCACATACTTTCGCCCTTATGCCACATCAAATCTACACTTAGAAAATCACCAGAGCACTTCAAGTTGGTGTAATGGTTAACAAGCTTGTCTCGCTAGAATTATTACCATTAAAGCGTGAGTTCGATCCTCACTGGGAGTCTCTTGCCTTGTACCGCATACAAGCTACACTCAGAAAATGAACATAGTTTAATTTTTATTATTAATGCTCAGTATATATATATATATATATATATATATATATATATATATATTGGTACATTTAAAGTTAAATGTTGATTTGTCTTTTTTTTCGCTATATATTTTAAAATTTTGCAATGAGGTGACTTAAGTGAATGTAATTTCTGTGAATGAATCTCAGTGTAGAAACATAAATTAACATTAAGTTTAAATTTTATTATTAATGCCCTATATATATATATATATATATATATATATATATATATATATACAGAGCATTAACGTAAGCCTTCATCAGATAATCATTTAAAAGGTAAAAATTCGAAGTTACTGAAAATGTGGTCTTAATAAGTTTATAAACGAGTTAAAAATTTTATAAAATACCCTTTTGGACACCTAACTTAAATACGATAGCTGATGTAATGATCTAAGTCGGTAGAAATCATAACGTGATGAATAAAAATCAATATATATAGTCATCCACAGACAGTTCTGTTTCGCTGTATCACAGCTCAATTCAGTATGATTAGACATCCGATCGCTTTTACCCAGGATTGAAACCTGACCGAATTGACGTCAGTCGGCGATTCTACCTCTGCGCTATGGACTTTATAGCGTGTGATATGCCATGTAAACATACGCCAGTAGTTAGAGTGTTCTAATTCATTACTGAATGAAAGATGCGTAGATGCTACAGTAGCTACTGTTTTTTTCAAAATCTACCATCTTTACAGAGTGTTCAATCGGGTGTGAGAGCATAAATAGTCATCCGCAGACAGATCTGTTTCGCTGTATCACAGCTCATCAGTACGGTTAGACAGCCGATTGCTTTTTACCCAGGATTGAAACCCGACCGAGTTGGCGTCAGTCGGCGATTCTCTGAGCTATGGGCGCTCGGCAGAAGGAGGCAGACTTTTTAGCATGTATATTATAATTATACACGCCTAATAGCCAAGAGTGTTCTAATTCATTATTGAATGAACGATGCGTATATGCTAGAGTGGCTACTGTTTTTCAGTCTACCATTCTACCAGAGTGCTAAATCAGGGTGTGAGAGCGTAACTAGTCATCCGCAGACAGATCTGTTTCGCTGTATCACAGCTCATCAGTACGGTTAGACACCCGATTGCTTTTACCCAGGATTATTGAGCACAATCATTACAAATAATACTTACATCAAAAGCTTTATATTCCTGAAACACAGTTTATTTTTGTTTGCAAGTGAGGAATGATAGAACCAAATTGTTTTGAAATTGTTCTGATATGTTTATTTTCTTTTATTCTCTCCAAGAAACCGGTTCTTCAATTCCCATTTTCCTACCAGTGCTTCTTTTATGTCAGACTTTCTAACGTTTTCCCTTTACTTCCTAAATTGAAAGTGAGACATTCCCGGCATTATTTCTCAATTGAAACTAACGCAGCTTTCGTTCCGGCAAACGATAGGAAACCTCACCACCATTCGAAGTGTAAAAGAAGTAAATGAACAAAACAAACGTAACACGATTCCAAAGATAAAAAAATAGCATTTCATTCTCACCCATCACTGAATCAGCTATAAAACGTTCAAAGTCCCACTCCTGTTTCAAGCGATCGCAATTGCAATCGGGTTGTTAAGACAGAGAAATACGATGTATTTGTTTGTCGATTGCATGCAAGAACATATTTCACTGGAAATAATTGACATTTGCTTTCAGGCAAAATGGCCACTATACCGACATTTTATTAACTAAAGCGGAAGTAATGTGAAAAATACGTACATAATCAAAGACAGCGGTTTATACGTATACTCGTAAATGCTTTATACAAGGGGGGTTCTTATTACTCGGGGAGAGTCTGGAATATTCTGTCGATATGTAATAAACGGGGCTTTTAACGATAGCCTGCATCAGAAAGTCATTTACAGGGTAAAAAAATCGAAGTTAATGAAAAAGTGGTCTTAATAAGCACATGAACGCGCCAAATTTAATAAAAATACCAACTTATAGCAATACGATAGTTTATGTAATAATTTAAGTCTGTATAAATTGTAACGTGATAAAAAAAAAATCAGGATATTGATTTTTTAGCTGCCCCAACCGAGGTACGGCAATAATATTCCCTCATTTGTGATAATCACATTGTTTGAAAATTATACAGACTGATTTTCAAATTAAAATGGGCTAACAATTACATTTCTTCTTGTTCTTCTTCTGTGTGCCATGTTCCTTCAGGATGTAGGCGATCAAGGCTTCCACATCTTCCTATCTCTAATGGCTCTTAGCACGCTTTCTCCTGTTATCCCATCCAAAACCTGCTCTTGCACAAGCCCGTCAAGGATATTACGCGCTGCTTTCCGCTGTCTCTCTTTCCCTCTATCTGACCTGTGAGTACCTCATTCTCCAATCCCTCTTTCTTCATTACATGTCCTGAGAACTTTAGCTAGTTTTTCCGAGTGTAATTTATTAGTTTCGTTTTCGTTTACTTCCTCTCCAAGACCTTATCATTTGCCACATGAGCCGTCCATGTTATCCTCAGCATCCTTCTGTAGAATCACATTTTGGAAACTTCAAGTCTCTCCTACATTTTTGATGGAGTTGTCCAGAATTCACTTCCATATTGAAGCAGGTAAATATCTGTCCTCCTATACGGCAGCAAATATTGGACAATATCATCAAAGATGAAGGAGAGACTCAAGGTAGCGGAAATGTGTTTCTACAGACGGATGCTGAGGATAACATAGATCGAACATGTGAGCAACGCCAAGGTTTTGAAAAGGATACAAACGAATAGAAATTTTATAGATAGCATCAGAAAAATACAGCTGAAATTTCTGGTACATGTTATGAGGAAGGATGGATTGGAGAATCTAATACTCACAGGACGGTTAGAGGGAAAGAGAGACAGGGGAATGTAGGGTGAGACGTACTTGATAGACTTGAGTAAATGGATGGCTGACCGGAGGTGAGAAGAGATCAGTCAGCTCAGCGCTAGGGCGATAATTTCTGGAAAGAGACAAGACTGACTGAGCACTAAATTCTCCCGCAGTAGGTGGCCATTACTTTCTGCGGTAGACAGGTTGCCAACTAAGATTATAGAACCAAATCTATCTTTCTATTTAACTCATGGATGGAAGAATAAATACATTTCCCAATGGTATTTGTGCGTAAGTGAATGCAACGACTTCAGCTGAAATTCGAACATTCCGATTTATCATTTTGAGCCGATATCCACTTCACCAAAACGCATATCTTGGAGTGATACCAAGAGGATAAAATTATTAAGAGCGACAAGAGAAAGAGTGTGGCTACGAGGAAATGTATTAAGAGCGATAAGGTATGAGGGCAAATTGAAGTCGCTGATTGCCTACGTCCTGAAAGAGCACGGCAGATAAAGAAAAAATTTCACCAGTTTCAGTGAAACTTTCTTCTTCTTTCAGGACATAGGCGATCATGGACTTCCAGGTCTTCCTATCCCTTGTGGCTCTTTTTTTTTTTTTTTTTTTAATCACATCACCCCAAGCAAGGCGGTAAGGCCACTGGTGTGCAGGGAGCTACGTAAGAGTGAATAGATTGGAAAAGAGAAAGCCAGAAACCACGTCCTAAGCAGGGAACAAGGGATGAGCCTCTACATCTGTTCAATAGACGTGGGTGGAGTGTGAACCGGGTGATAGTTCAGTCTATCTACTCCAATTGAAAAAAAAAATAAAAAAGAAAAGTGGAAAGATTGGAAAAGAGAAAGCTGGAAACCACATCCTAAACAGGGAACAAGGGATGAGCCTCTACACCTGTTCAAGAGACGTGGGTGGAGTGTGAACCGGGCTATAGTTCAGTCTATCTACTCCAATTGAAAGAAAAAAAAATAACAAAAGAGAAAAGTGGAAAGATTGGAAAAGAGAAAGCTGGAAACCACATCCTAAACAGGGAACAAGGGATGAGCCTCTACACCTGTTCAAGAGACGTGGGTGGAGTGTGAACCGGGCGATAGTTCAGTCTATCTACTCCAATTAAGTTCAGTCTTTTCATTTGAACTATAATATTAAATAGGTTCTTAATTAAAACATTTTAAAGCTTTTGTACACTATTAAAAAGTTATATTTCAAAATATGATTTTACATTAAAATTTTTTTTTAATTTGATTTCCAATTTTTGAAATTTCTTTTCTTCATTAAATAAATCTTTGTCCTCCAATCATTAGGGGATCTTTTGATAAAATTACATTAAAACTGAATGCTCGATAATCTTCTCACTAGTTAAGAAGAGACTTAAAGCAACAAAAATGTGATTCTACAGAAGGATGCTAAGAATACCTTGAACTGAACATGTGAGTAATGACAAAGTTATAGAGAAAATGAAGAAGAACACTTATACTTAACATCAAGATAAGAGGGAAAAATGCATAAACTAACTGGTAAGTTTGAGTGAATGGATAGCAAAGCAAGGTTTGGGAGAGACAGCAAAAAAAAAAAAAAAAATATTAAAAACTACAAAAGACAAGAAATTGCAGAGATTCATGACTGCTCATGTCCTGAAGAGACAGGGTGCATATAGATGATTAAAAGCTGTATAAAATTAATGACAATGAGAATAAAGGCAGTTTTTTTTATTATTTCATTACACATCTATCATAATTATATACTACTTTTCATGAAATGAGGCATCATAAAGGAATATACTTTATATGAATTTACTCATCTTTTGTTAAACTTTGCAATATTTTGTACTTTGGATTTTAAATAAAAAATTAAAAAGATTAAAACTTGGTTATTAGGTCAAGCACCATTTCATTTTAACAAATATTAAGATATTTTTGTAATAAACTTTTTCTTGTCCAAATCAAATAAATAAATATATAACTTCATGATAATGAGTTGATATTTTTAACCTGAATACCATAAATATTAAATATCATAGGTTTAAAAAAAAAAAAAATCACAATTAGGCAAGTTCATTTTTATATATATATATATATATATATAAAATCAAAATATAATCCAAATTAAATAAATAACAAAGATTTCCATGGAAAGAAATTTCTTTTATACTAAATAGCTTTTAGCAAAATCATTTTTGTATCTAAATAGCAGTAAACCAAATATAAACAAACCAAGTCAGTCATACTGCCAATGGAGAAGGAAAAAACCTTATACATTTAATTAAAATTTTTACTAACACCCATTTAGTCTTCAAATTACAACCAAAAAAATTTGCTGAATATAAATTTTATTTCATCAACAACCATGATTTTCAAAAATATATGTAAAATTTTCTTTTCAGAACTGGTTTTCTCTTGCAAATCAACTTTAAAAAAAATTTAGTAACCTATATAAATAGCTTCCAGTTTAAGAAAGTGGAGTTGTTAATATAATTGGTTTTCTATTATTAAATGATATTAGATATTAAGACGGCTTTTTTGTTTAGCAATGTCAGCACTTTTAGAGGTTATTTTACTTTGTATCACTAATAAAGTAAACAGAGTTGTCCTTTTGTTGCAGTTTTGTAGCCAAAATGAAGGAATGTATTCTACCCAGCATCCTTCATAACTAATGTCATTAAGTACTTTCAGGTATTAATCAAAAATTAGTCAAGTTTCATAAATATCAGCATAACATTCAAAGTAAAGCTTTAGCCCAATGTGACAAATTTACTAAAAGAAAACTGATTTTAGACAATGACAAAAAGATGTTAGTTTGTTTGGTACTTATAAATTGTATGATACCAGCATAGTATTAAGCTTCATAAAAAATTATATAGAATCATTTCTGTTGCATAGTATCATAACAGACCCTGGTATTAGTTTATTTAGGTTACTGGATTCAAAGTTCTTAGCATTGTGCAAACAGATAATTTAAAATATTATATCTTCTAGTGATAGATATTCCTGCTAATAATAGATATTCATTAGAATGAATTAACAATGACAAAAGAATATCTTTACTGAAAGATTAACAGAGCATCCTCAATGAACTAACAATGTGTTAAGTACAATATACAAATTTGAACACTAAATTTAACAAAATATTAATATTGAAAGATAAAATATTACAAAAAAATAAAAAATAATGGATTAAATAATAATTCAACATGAATAGCTTTTTCTTTTTCTTCAGGTCAACATCTAATACCAAATATCCTATTCATGACAATTTACAGCACAGAAAACTATTTTGTAAAAATTTTTAAATTGTCATGGTTCTCTTGGGATTTAAGACTTGAAAATTAAAACATTTTTAAGATAAACATTGTTCACATGAAATATTCATTCAAAGTCCAAGTTATTTGGTTACATAAACCAGAAAACAAAAATGCAAAAACACAGCTTGACCTTCAGATAAATTGTTCTGACATTACTATTTATGGCTTCTTAGCATGCTTTCTCTTTTAACATCACGCAACCCCCATTCTGTTATCCACATGCTCAGGCTTTTCAAATATGTTATCCGTTGTTTTCCTCTGTCTCTTTTCCCTCTATCTAGCCTGTTAATATCAAGTTCTCCAAACCCTCCTTCCTCATTGGATGTCACAGGAACTTTAGTTGTCTCTTCTTGATGCTCAACATTAATTGCCTTTTCGTTTCCATTCTTTCCAAAACCTCATTATTGCTCACATGCTCGATCCATGATATCCGCAGCATCCTTCTGTAGAACCATATTTCAGTTGCTTCAAGTTTTCACTTCATGTTTGATGATATTGTCCAGCATAAACTGCCATAGCAAATTTAAATCCACCTAGACGGGACACCAGGGAAAAAGCTCCTCAGTGCAGATGTCATGAAAGTAATTGTAGAAAAGACAGAGGGAAAACATGTCACGTTGGTGATAATATAAATAAAGTGAGGTGAGGATCGATTTTATTGCAATTGAATATTGCTGCCATATCTGGTCGGGTGCCCCTGCTGCTCTCCTTGGGCTTCTTGACAAAATACAAAGGAGGATCTGTAACGTGGTTGATACTGACTTGGCAGACCGGCTGCAGCCGCTCTCTCACCGGCGTGATGTGGCTTCCCTGTGCCTCTTCTACAAGTACTTTCATGGCTTCTGCTCCGATGAGCTTAGATCACTGGTGCCGCCTAAGCAGGAATTTACACGAGATACTAGATTAGCAACTAGGTCCCACCCTTTTACAGTTAAACAAATAAGATGTAACCGTAAATTCTACTCCAACAGCTTCTTTTCTCGCGCTTCCCGCCTGTGGAACTCCCTTCCACAAGTCTGCTTTCCCGACAGTTACAATCTCCAGGTGTTTAAATGTAGAGTCAATAGACACCTCCTATCACACTAACTCCCAACTATTCTCACAACACTCTCATCTACCCAACCCTCATTCTCGGTATCCTCACCCGCCTATCACCCACCCTCTGTTATTTCCTATATTTAATCAGCCTTTCTCCACTCTACGTAGCCCCCTGCACAGTAGTGGCAGTTACATGCCTTGCTCGGGGTGAAACGCTTATAAAAAAAAAAAAAAAAAGATCCTTCTTTAGATGTTGTCAAGAACACCGAAATGAGTAACAGGAGCGCCCGACCAGCTATGGCAACAATATTCAATGCACCGATGAAAGGTCGATTTATAAATGTGCAAGATCGATTCTGACGAGAAAAAAGCTTTCTGGCCCGGCACAGAGTCCCACACCTCCTAGGAGATGATCAGCTATAGAAACTATATATTCTTTCCACTTCAGGTCAGTTAAAAAGGTGAACCTGAGAAGTTTCAGTGTGTTGTTTTCAAGAAGACTTGCATCAGTCAAGCTGTTGGCCAGCAAGAAATTTACTTTTTATGGGGAAAATTGCTTGTAATATTCAGTCAGTTAAGTGACATACGTGATATATGCTTGGGCGATCATGTCTCGAAAGAGACATGACTGACTGGGCAGAAGATTATCTCGCTGTAGGTTGCCATTGCTTTCTGCAGTAGACTGGTTGCCGACCAAGGCTATAGAACCCAATCTGTCCTGTCATTTAACCCATAACTGGAAGAAATAAACGCATTAATACCTTTCCCAATTGTATTTGTGCGTAAGTGAATGCAAGAAATTCAACTGGAATTCGAACTTGGCTTCTCGATTTGTCATTCCGAGTCGATATCCACTGCACCACAACGTACATTGTGATATTCAACAGCTCCAAAAACAGGCCTGTAATATTCTCCCACAAACACAGAGCAGATATGATTATTACGATGAATCGAAAATAGTTATATAGGCTTGATTTGACTTCGTTTAGACTGTTGGCCATTCGTGGTCGAGATGTCTAAGACGCGCCAGATCAATTGGTTGCTTTCCCTATGTGGATAGGAGACGCAGGTTCGAATCTTGCCAAATGACACACATTTTCGTAACAAAGATTTATCGTAAATAATCAGGCCAGTAAAAATAAATATATATTACTACTTGATTAGAAACAGAATATCTACTTAAATACGAGTATCGATCAAAGGTAATGTTCAAACAAATAATTTAATATATATATATATATATATATATATACACACACAGTAAAAAAAAAACTTCAGATATTGGAGGCCATAAACAACCCACACTTAATAAAATCGGTCATAGCACATTACATTGCATTTAGACATATGGTTCTGTTAACATTTCGGTCTCTCACGCGGTGCAACGTCATAGAACCGCATTACAACTGATCATAAAGTGGGGGATCGGTTTTCTATTGTTATGAAGTATAAAACTGATCTCTCACTAATTACTACATAATAATATAATACATCGCTTCTCCCTATAGCTATTAGTTATAAAATCGGACAGATTGTGTTCTATAGCCTTGGCAGGCAACCAATCTACCGCTATTCGGTGACTGTTATCGTTTCATAGCAATGTTTTATGTCAACACAAGATAAAATCATCTTTGATGGTGGATTTCTTTAAGTTAATGTCCTTGTAATCTCTCTGAAGATGGCTCTTGTGAGCCGAAAGGTTAGAACCAGCATAATAAAAAAAATCTCAATGTTGGACAATTTTTTGTCTTTATTTTCACCTGAAATTAAAGCGAAAATACAATGTTTAGAATGGCTCATGATTAAACATAATAGATATTCATTGTCTGTTATATTTAACAATATCTTTTTAGAAAATTAACTGCTGCCTCGATATACTGCAGAAACATATATATATATATACACACCTGAGAAAAATTACATCCGAAGTTATAAAAAAAGTTTAGTTAGTGATACTGAGCATAGTTTATTCTAGTCTGACACAAGGTTAAAATGTAGCGCACCCAGAGAGAATGAAAATCGTAAATATGTTGTAAGCGCTTTATTGATTTTACGTATAGCAACATATAAATTTATTTTCAGAACAATTTCACGCTCGAGTAAAAAAAATAGAATTAATACGTACATATTTTTATTTTTGAAAATTTCGGGATTGATGGGAAATAATTTTGTTATAGAGTTTTGCAATATGAGATGGCAAAATAATTCTCCATAGCATTTTTACAATTCAAATTATAATTATTAGTTTTTTACATTCTCCACGAAGAAATCAAGTTTGAAAGAAAGACTAATTGTTTTATGATGCGAATAAATTCGAATTCAGTAATCAATGTTCACTTTTACATTCTTGCAGACTTTTGCGTTCGAGTGAAAATAGAAACATTTTTCCAGAATGTCTTGTAATTAAATTTCCCCTTTCATTTATTTGGCGTGAAGTAAAAGAATTCGAGCTTTTTCTGAAGAGGCAATTCGAAAATCTTCAAAGAAATTGAAACAAATGGAAAATAAAAAAAATAGTATAATTATGTATTCTATCCAGAAGATTAAAAATTGAGAGAAAATATCATGAAAATAAAAGTAAAAGCCAAAGCAAAAAAAACAAAAAAAAAAACAAACAAAAAAAAAACGAACAGATATCATTAGACGCTGTAATTGGAAAGGAAATAAACATATACAAGGTCGATCAAAAAGTATCTGGACAGGAGATATAAAAAAAGAAAGCTACATCACGTATCAATTCGACGGTTAATCTCCTTCGAAGTAATCAGCTTCTGAAGCCACACATTTCAAACATACGCACCGTAATGGGGGCGCTAGAGGGTGTCGTCAGTGATGTCATCGCGAGGATCACTAGGGGGTTTCGGGTCTTTCAACATCATACCCCCCTCACCGCGCCGACCTGACCAGAGATGATCAGTTTCTGGCCCACCCTCGATAAGCGCTTTCAGACACTGGAAAATTACGTTTTAGGCCCGGTACGAAACCTTGAAAATGCTTCTGATTGGCGACAGTCAGAGCCACTTTCCATTTAGAGGCGAACCGTACATGAGCTCGTCCGAAACATTAATTTAGACGCAGAAAGCTACATCACGTATCAATTCGACGTTTAATCTCCTTCGAAGTAATCAGCTTCTGAAGCCACACACAATCGTTTCCATTGATGGGAGCATTCTCATGGATTTCTTGATATCTTGAAGTCTTATCACATTCAAGTGGGATTTGTTTTGGGGAAAGAGGAAAACGTAGTAAGGGAAGAGATGTGCGGAATATTGTGGGTGTCGGCTCAGGGGAATGTCTTTGACAAAAAAATCTACTTTACAAGTTATGGTTACTGATAACAAGTACAAAAATTTAAATACCTAGTAAGTGTTCTAACAGGAGATGGAAAGTGCGACACAGAGATCCGAAGGCGAATTGGCATTGCAAAGGACTCGTTCTAGAAGCTGAGTAAAGTACTAACACACAGAAAAATTCACTAGAAACAAAGAAAAGAGTGCTGGATTGCTATGTGATGTCAGTTCTTCAATACGGCAGGGAATGCTGGACAATATCATCGAAAATGAGGACAAAACTGGAAGCGGCCGAAATGTGGTTCTACAGAAGGATGCTACGGATATCGTGGACTGAGCATACAAGCAACGACGAGGTGTTAGAAAGAATGGCAACAAAAAGGAAATTAATACTGAGCATCAGGAAGAGACAACTGAAGTTCCTGGGACACGTAATGAGGAAGGAGAGCCTGGAGAACCTGATACTGACAGGCCAGATAGAAGGAAAATGAGACAGTGGAAAGCAGCGGATAACATATTTGCAGGGCCTGATCAGTGGGGTGACGGAACGGGGTTTGCGAGGTATAACAAGAGCAAGCATACAAAAAGCCACCAGGGATAGGGAGACGTGGAGAACCATGGTCGCCTACGTCCTGATGGGACATGGCACATAGAAGAAGAAGTTGTCGTGGAACGAACACACTTTACATACTTTATTTCCAAGTACTGCTATATACGATGGGATTGTCAGCGTGTATGCACGATAGTAATCAAATTCAGCCTGGGCCAAACAGTTTCACTCTGCGTACACCGGCACCTCGTCCTGGTGTAATGGTTACCAAGCTTGCCTTGCTAGAATCTGTTAAAACTGTGTTGAATTCGGTCCTCACTGCTCCACCTTGCGCCATATCTAATTTGCGCTTAGAAAATCAACACTCTGCCTACTTCCCCTCCGTTACCACAGCAACGGTCTTGATACATTTTTATCAATTTTAGTATATTTTTATACATAAAGATATATACTGGAGCGCAAATATCAGTGGAATATGCTTACAATCATATCACTTGTGATCATTGTAGTTAAGCAACATCAAGCCAATACGGGTAAGCGCTTGGGAATATCAGATGCTGTAAGCAGATAACGGCTCTCAATTGGAGATCGAAAAGACAAGTTCTATTTCTTTTCCAATCGGGTTCTCTGTATTCACTTACGCCTTCATTCAGTAAATAGCAATCACATTTTATCTTTCCCATCTAAATGAGGTATTGTTGCTTTTACAAAACCTAAAAAGTAATGTTACTTATACAAGTAATTTAATAGTACATAGGTTCGAATCCAAGTCTATTTCGTTGCATTCACTTACGCACAAATACCCTTGGAAAAGGTATTAATCCATTTCTTCGTTCAGCTATGGGTTGAATAGCAGGAAAGATTGGGTTCTATAACCTTAGTTGACAACTGGTCTACCACAGAAAAAATGACAGTCTACTGTGAGAAATCTTAGTCAGTCGTGTCACGAAAGGGACATGATCGCCCTATGGGAATTAACTGACTGACTTAAAACGCAATCTCCTTCCCCAGCTCAAATAGAATAATATTCTCTGAATTTTAGAAATATGGTAGGTTAATATTTCCGCAAACCTATCAGATTAGTATTTCGCCTGATGCCATAACAATCTAAACTTATTTATAAATGGAACTTTGTCTGTGTGTGTGTGTGTGTGTCTGTGTGTGTGTGTGTCTGTGTGTCTGTGTCTGTGTGTGTGTGTGGGTGTCCGTTACCTATAGACTCCGAATCGGCTAAACCGATTTTCTTGAAAATTTACACAGTTGTACTATAAGCGTCTGCGAATGTTCTTAGCGAGGTTTTGTGTCGAGGTACCTCAGATAATTATCGAAAATCGATAATCGAAAAAATCGTGTTATAGAAGGAGTGGTCTGATTTTAATCAAATTTGGTACACTCATAGAAAAAGACATAAGAAACGATATTCAGAAGTCTCAAGGTTGCAGTTCTTACAATAGTGCAGAAAATCGGTAATATATATATATATATATATATATATATATAAGGCATGATGTTTGTGTGTGTGTCTGTTTAGCTGCCTGTATGTCTGTATTTTTTTTTCAGCCTTTTTATTTTAGTTTTTGCTTTGGGTTTGGCTCTAAGTAGGTATAATTATTGTAGTTCTTAGTCTCAGCCATGATACAATTTACTCAGAGGATTTATTTAGCCTTCAAAATTCAGTTTACGACGAAAAAACTTATTTGATATCGATACCAGAAAATCAAAATTTGACTTACATCCATTCATTTTTCTTTCAATGTACGCTTTTGCTTTAACTGGAAAGAACTATTGCTTTTTAGTCTTTCGTGCCAACGTTCAGAGAATCTGAGCTCCAGGACCATGGATTAGTTTTAAAGCTTTCATTACACCCGTGCAAAGCCGGGCTATACTGTGAGTATATCAATAAATGTGTTGTAAAATAAGGTATGTTTAATCAAATAAGAAGTTTCTTTGTTTTATTTCAGATGAAAGAATACTTAAAAATGTAATGTTGAATATGAGTAGAAAATTCTAAATAGGAAGGTTGGGTCACTGTGTCGGGCCAGGAATTTTTATCTCGTCAGAATCCATCTTGCACATATTCTGCTTCAATGAACTTAGCTCACTGGTGTCCCCTATGTATGAATTTACTCGAGCTACTAGACTAGCAACAAGGTTTCCACCCTTTTACAGTGTAACCGATAAAATGTCTCCGCAATTTCTAGTCTAACAGCTTCTTTTCTCGCACATCCCCCTGTGGAATTTCCTTCCTTGTACCTGCTTCCCCGGCAGCTACAATCTCCAAGAATTTGAATGTAAGGTCTCCTATCTCAATGACTCGCATCCTTCCTCTCCATCCACTCCACCCCCATCACACCAGTATTCTCATCCTTCTATTACCCTCCTCCTGACACACCCTATAACTTACCTTTCTTTCTTACGACTTCCCTCCAATGTAACCCACTGCGCAACAGTGGCAGTAAAACTGCCTGGCTTGATGCGCAATGATATAAAAAAATACAAATCAATCATTCGTCTATTGGTTGAATATTATTGCCTTATCTGTTCGAACACTAAGAACACTGTCACTACTGGCGTATGAATACACGGTATATCACACGCTAAAAGTCTGCTCCCTTCTACCGAGCGCCCATAGAATCTCCGACTGACGCCAATTCGGTCGGGTTTCAATCCTGGGTAAAAAGCAATCGGATGTCTAACCGTACTGATGAACTGTGATACAGCGAAACAGATATTTGCGGATGACTTCAGATATATATATATATATATATATATATATATATATATATATCTGTCTCTCTATGTCTCTCTCTCTACATATATATATATTTCTGTCTCTCTCTCTCTATCTCTCTCTCTATATATATATATCTGTCTCTCTCTCTGTCTCTTTCTCTATATATATATCTGTCCCTCTCTCTGTCTCTCTCTCTCTATATATATCTGTCTCTCTATCTCTCTCTCTATATATATATATATCTGTCTCTCTCTATATATATATATCTGTCTCTCTCTCTATCTCTCTCTATATAGATATATCTGTCTCTCTCTCTCTCTATATATATATATATATGTATATATATATATCTGTCTCTCTCTCTATCGCTATCTCTATCTCTCTCTCTATATATATCTGTCTCTCTCTCTATCTCTCTCTCTATATATATCTGTCTCTCTCTCTATCTCTATCTCTATATATATATATATATCTGTCTCTCTATCTCTCTCTATCTCTATATATATATATCTGTCTCTCTCTTTATCTCACTCTCTCTCTATATATATCTGTCTCTCTCTCTTTCTCTCTCTCTCTACATATATATATATAACTGAATACAGTTACTAATCAAAATTAATAGAAATATTCTAACAAGTCCTTTACCAATAAAATTCCCTTATTTCGAAATGATATTCAGTTGAGTTAATTTAGATCGAAAAGGCAATAAAAAGAAATGTGAATAAAAAGAAAAGTGAGTTCCATTTGAGAAAGAAAATGACTTGGAATTAAAAACAAATGTGAAACTAAGCTGAAAATTGAGTTGGATTGAAAAGGAAATTGGAATGAAGAGCAGAATGAAGAAAACAAAAGTACATTTGATGAAGAAAATAACTTACATTAAAATTCATAAAATATAAAAAAAAAATACTCGTCAGTCTGTTCGGACAAGTGGAAAGTTGCGAGGAAAAGCAAAACGAAAAAAACACTCAAAATATAATTCAGATATTGATTTAACACTACTCGCATATATAAATTTTTGATTGAGTGATTCATTTTCCATGGCTTATGACTCCTTGCAGTTTATTTATGATCATAAAATGTTTTTAAAATTTAATTTTGTTTTAATTAATAATGGTTTAGTGATACAAGTCTTAATAATTAACTCATAGCTTTTTTTTAATCATTTCACCCCAAGCAACTGTCACTATTGCGCAGGGGTTACGTAGGGGAAAGTCATGAGAAAGAGGGGTTAGTTATAGGAAATATTGGAAGGAGGGTGATAGACGGATGATGATATCGAGGATGAGGGTTGAGTAGATGGGAAGAGTGCTTGAAAGAATGGATGCGAGTTAGTGTGTTAGGAGGTGTCTATTGACCTTACATGTAAACTACCGGAGATTGTAGCTGTCGGGGAAGCATGTGGAAGGGAATTCCACAAGCGGGAAGTGCGAGAAAAGAAGCTGTTGGAGTAGATATTGCGGTTACATTTTATCGGTTTCACTGTAAAAGGGTGGGACCTAGTTGCTAATCTAGTATCTTGTGCAAATTCGTACCTAGGAGGTACCAGTGATCTAAGCCGTGGAAGCCGTGAAAGTATTTATAGAAGAGGCACAGGGAAGCCACGTCACGCCGTTGAGAGAGTGACTGCAGCCGGTCTGCCAAGTCAGTATCGATCACATTAGAGATTCTCCGTTGTATTTTGTCAAGAACCACGAGGAGAATAGCAGGAGCACCGGACCAGATGTGGCAGCAGTATTCAACAGGCGGATGGTTGCTGGGGAAGAAGTAGGTCGCTTCATACCTAATAAGATATTGATTTTGAGTTAAGAGTTTTGTTTAACGACATATCAACCTCTGTGGGTTGTTTAATGCCAAAAAGGTGGGGTTTTACTGTTTATTTTTAATGTTCGGTTATAGTGAAATGGTTGATTTAGTCAAATTTAAATTAATTTTTTTTGTTTTTATTCTTTTTTATTTTAGTAAACTGAAAATATCTCCTTGTTTTGTATTAAGTTATGTTTTGCTAAGAATATTTTTTTCCTTCAAAAATGTGTTATGGTAATAATTTTTTTTTTCAAAATGTATTGTTGATAATCTTTTTCCTTCAAAAATGTATATTTTTCTATAAAAGTATATTTTTATGTACAAGTTAAGTGCCATAGTGATACACGCTTTGAACAATCATGTCTCGAAAAAGACATGACTGACTGGGCAGAAGATGATCCAGCAGAAGCTTGCCGTAACTTTCTGCGGTAGATCGGTTGCCTGCCAAGGTTATAGAACCCAGTCTGTCTGATTTTATAACTAATAGCTATAGGGAGAAGCGATGTATTATATTATTACATAGTAATTAGTGAGAGATCAGTTTTATACTTCATAACAATAGAAAACCGATCCCCCACTTTATGACCAGTAGAATCCTTTCCAACTATTATATTCAGTCAGTCAGTTGAGTGCCATACGTGATACACGCTTGGGCAATCATGTCTCTTTCGAAATATGACTGACTGGGCAGAAGATTATCCCGCAGTAGGTTGCCATTACTTTCCACTGTAGATTGATAGCCAACCAAGACTATAGAACCCAATTTGTCCTATTATTTAACCCATAACTGGAGCGAATTTGTGCATTAGTGAATGCAAGGAATTCAACTGGAATTCGACCTGACAGGTCATTTTTATGTATATATTTTTATAAAGGTGTATTTTATACTTTCAGAGTGTTTTGACTTCGGTTTGGGGTTAACTATTTGCCCACAGCTGGGATTCTAACAGTTGGGACCCACTCCGGGTCAGGGTGAACCTGAGAACAACAGCAATTAAGAGGTGGTTCCATGCACCTCACAACCTCCCAATCAGAGGCCTTGCTGCTGGATGCAGTTTACCGTCATGCCCAGGACTAAATAAGAGTCTGATAAACAAACTAGAAATTATAAGAAGTATATAAAGTAGGTGATTAGTTCCATATTACAATCACTATAAACTGATCCCTCATTTTGTATACACGGTAGTTTCTATATATTTATATTCCAGAGGATGAAAATGAATCTAACAGACATGCCTGTATTGATAATTAGAATATTTCTTCTATTATTATATTTTACGGCTAATCCACTATTTGCAGTTTATTTAATGCCAGAAAATATTTTAAAATTGTAAGAAGTTTTTTGGCGTGGGATTTAATCATGATTTAGTGGTACAAGTCTTACTAATTAATCCATAGCTGAGGGGGCGAAGTGCTTTCCCTAATGTTATTTGCGCATAAGTCAGTATCATGAACCGATCGGTAATCGGAACTCAATTTTTTTATTAACAATTCCGAGCCAATATCTATTACACCACCTGCACATTCAAGCTTACATCATCTGGAATTCTCAAGCGGTCACCCATCTAGGTTATTTCAACGTGATTTAAGCCAAATGGAAGGTTAAATAAAGCAATATGCAGAACACACAAGTTACATTAGCTACAGAAAGCGTTTTATGAATAACCGAATGACAAATTAGGAAAAATCAACTTCGTCATGTAGTGTAGTTACTTCGGCCCACGGCCTTCCGGCTGGGGTCCAAAATGACCAATTAAGACCGAATATGACCAGTTTAAGACCAGTTTAGGCCGGTTTTGAACCTATCCACCACGGTGGACAGGTAATGTTTTGACCATGACCTGGGCGTACGCGCTCATGTTCCCCACATGAAAAAAGACCTTGTGTCACATCTCTCTCAAATAGGGGAGAAGAGTAAATATCACTTCGTAGTGTAGTGTAATGGTTAGCAAACTTGACTCGCTAAATCAATTACAATTGAATAGTGAGTACAATCTTCACTAGGTGCTCCATACACCATCCCGTGTGTAACATCTAACTTACGTTTAGAAACTCACCAAATCGGGTACCTTTGTACGTTGCACATTTTGTCCGACAAAATATCCTATTATATAATTGAAAACAATTTCTCCAAATATATATATATTCTGGAAATTATCTTTGAATAACTTTATTTTTGTTATCAGTTAATTTTGGCTACCACACAGAATACTTTTCTTATTCTTCTATGTGCCTTGTCCTTTCAGGACGTAGGCGATCATGGCCTTCCATGTCTCCCTATCCCTTGTGGCTCTTAGCACGTTTTCTCCTGTAACATCTCGCCGCCCCCGTTCTGTCGTCCATCTGTTCAGTCCCTTCAAATATGTTATCCGCTATTTTCCTCTGCCTCTTTTCCTCTCTATTTCTAAGCCTTCTTTCCTCACTGCAAGTCCCAGGAACTTAAGTTGTTTCCTCCTGATGCTCAATATTAATTTCCTTTTCATCTCCTTTTCTTCCAACACCTCGTCATTGCTCACATGCTCAGTCCATAATATCCGCAGCATCCTTCTGTACAACCACATTTCAGCTGCTTCAACTTTTTCCTTCGTCCAACATTCACTGCCATACTGAAGAACTGACGACACATAGCAATCTAGTACTTTTTTTTGTTTTTAGTGAAAGTTTCCTGTGTCTTAATACTTTACTCAGCATCCGGAATTCGTCCTTCTCCATGCCAATTCTCCTTTGGTGTCTGTGTCGCACTTTCCGTATTCGATTTGAGAATATCCCTGGCATTAGCCCTTGGTTTCTTTTACTGTACTTTTGTTTAAGTGACCTAAAAGATGAGACAGGTTATCCAGACAGGAACGAGTGGACGTTATTGCTAACGGGTGATGGGCTTGATTTTAAATTGTATCTAGTCTCTTGTAAATTTCTGATACGAAATATTCGGTGGGATGTTGAGAAAGGTTAAGCCAGAAGGTAAAAGAGTCTCGTCAACATTAATGTTATTCATTAACGAAATGGACCAGCAGGGCGGCAAGTGTCAGCCAATGAGAAGAGAGAAGAGAGAAAAAGAGAGTCGCAGTGGAAAGCCAAGCCTGAGTCAATGATTTGAGTCCTGGAAATTGAGTTGTGGCCAGTTGAGTGCGCAACGAAGCAGCCTAGGAAATGCAGAGAATTAAGAAGTGGCATGTCATGGCGCTGATCGTTAATAACTGTATGAATAAAACAGGCGGTAATGAAAAACGGAGAAATCATGTTAATGACCGTGACAGTTTGGTCCGTGGAATTTGGTCATTGGCAAATGCATGCGCCGAGGAGAGAAGTATGGCGAGTGAAGTACTTAAAAATATAAAGTGTGAGAGAGAAAGAAGAATGAAATGACCAGAAAAAAAAAAAAAAACAGATTCTGTATTCAAGATAGGGAAAACAAACGCGAATAATTTAAGGATAAATGAAAAAATTGCAACAGATTTTGAGTGAAATATAACGACATATAGGGGCACCTAGAGGTGGTGTAATGGTTAGCAAGCTTGTCTCGCTAGAATCATTACAACTGAGTAGTGAGTTCGATCCTCACTGGGTGTCCCTTACTTTCGGCCTTGTGCCACATCTCAGCTACGCTTAGAAAGAAAAGGGGCACCTAGAGGTGGTGTAATGGCTAGCAAGCTTGTCTCGCTAGAATCATTACAACTGAGTAGTGAGTTCGATCCTCACTGGGTGTCCCTTACTTTCGGCCTTGTGCCACATCTCAGCTACGCTTAGAAAGAAAAGGGGCACCTAGAGGTGGTGTAATGGTTAGCAAGCTTGTCTCGCTAGAATCATTACAACTGAGTAGTGAGTTCGATCCTCACTGGGTGTCCCTTACTTTCGGCCTTGTGCCACATCCTCACTACGCTTAGAAAGAAAAGGGGCACCAGGTGGTGTAATGGTTAGCAAGCTTGTCTCGCTAGAATTTACAACTGAGTAGTTGAGTTCGACCTCAAACTGGGTGTCCCTTAAAATTTGGCCTTGTGGGGCCACATCTCACTACGCTTAGAAAGAAAAGGGGCACCGAGGTGGTGTAATGGTTAGCAAGCTTGTCTCGCTAGAATCATTACAACTGAGTAGTGAGTTCGATCCTCACTGGGTGTCCCTTACTTTCGGCCTTGTGCCACATCTCAGCTACGCTTAGAAAGAAAAGGGGCACCTAGAGGTGGTGTAATTGCTAGCAAGCTTGTCTCGCTAGAATCATTACAACTGAGTAGTGAGTTCGATCCTCACTGGGTGTCCCTTACTTTCGGCCTTGTGCCACATCTCAGCTACGCTTAGAAAGAAAAGGGGCACCTAGAGGTGGTGTAATGGTTAGCAAGCTTGTCTCGCTAGAATCATTACAACTGAGTAGTGAGTTCGATCCTCACTGGGTGTCCCTTACTTTCGGCCTTGTGCCACATCTCAGCTACGCTTAGAAAGAAAAGGGGCACCTAGAGGTGGTGTAATGGCTAGCAAGCTTGTCTCGCTAGAATCATTACAACTGAGTAGTGAGTTCGATCCTCACTGGGTGTCCCTTACTTTCGGCCTTGTGCCACATCTCAGCTGCGCTTAGAAAGAAAAGGGGCACCTAGAGGTGGTGTAATGTTTAGTTGCAAATGAGTAGTGAGTTCTATCCTCATTAGATGCTCCACACTTTCGACTTTGTGCCACATCTAAGCTGCGCTTAGAAAATTACCGTTTATATTCGTATTTACTGAAAAAAATATTAAAAATAGCACAGTATATTATGATTCGGAATTATAAATAAGTTTGAGAAAAATAAAATATGTTAGCTGTAGTACATGAGTTAAAAGGCCAACGCATAGATATTTAATTGTTTACTCAGTTTTGATTAGTCTAAGACCGAGCAATATTTGTTGCTCCTAGTGGAACGAAGAGCATTAAAAATACAGATCCAGGTCTGAATCTTAGTTGCACTATGATTAGGCCATTAGTATTAAACGCCAAAATATGTGCTTTCGATTCTAACTACCTGATCCAATCTGTCGGTCTTAGACCAATCAAAACTGAGTAAACAATTAAATATCTATGTTATCTCCCAAAATCTGGCCCGTCATATATTTTGTCAAGCTCATCAAGTATGTCTCGCGTCGCTTTCTCTGTCTTGTTTCCTTCTGTATGTCTGATGATTATCAGGTTCTCAAAGACCTCGTTCCTCATTACGTGTCCCAGAAACTTCATCTGTTTCTCTGTTTTTTTATAATCACATCGCCCCAAGCAATGCATTTTACTGCCACTGTTTTGCAAGGGTTAGATAGGAGGAATGTTATGAGAAAGTGTGACAGTATATACGGGGTGTCAGGAAACATCCTGTATTAATTTCCTTTTCACTTGCATCTTCCCCAACTGAGAATCTGTAATGTGAGAGATCACGATTGGCAGTTCGGCTGCAGTCGCTATCTCACCGGCGTGACGTGGCTTCCCTGTGCCTCTTCTATAAATACTTTCAATGCTTCTGCTCCAATGAAGTTAGATCACTGGTACCTCCTAGGTACGAATTTGCACGAGATACTAGATTAGCAACTAGGTCCCACGCATTTACAGTTAAACCGATAAAATTTAACCGCAATTTCTACTCCAACAGCTTCTTTTGCTCGCACTTCCCAACTGTGGAATTCCTTTCCATATATTTGCTTCCCCGACAGCTACAATCTCCAGGAATGTAAATATACGTTCAATAGACATCTTCTATCTCGCTAACTCACATCCATTCTCTCAAGCTTTTTTTTAATCTACTCCACCCCATCCTTGGTATTCTCATCCGTCTATTACTCTCCTCCTGACATTTCCTATAACAAGCCCCTCTTTCTCATCATTTTCACCTATGTAAGCCCCTGCGCAACAGTGGCATTAGAATGCCTTGCTTGAGGTGAGATGATTTTTAAAAAAATTCTCAGTTACATATTGAAAAAACTGCAAGGGGTTATTTGCAGTGAAAGAGAAGGAGAAGTTTTTAGAATGAAGCGGAAACACATTTCCAAACAAAAGACCACGGATAAAGCTCTATTCCTGTCCAAAAGGTCTTTATATATATATACGCAGACAGATCTGTTTCGCTGTATCACAGCTCATCAGCATGGGTAGACATCCGATTGCTTTTACCAAGGATTGAAACCCGTGAGAATTGGCGTCAGTCGGCGATTCATATATATATATATATATATATATATATATATTAGTCATCCACATACAAGCCCGTTTCGCTGTATCACAGCTCGTCAGTGTGGCTAGACATATCCACTTGCTTCTGGCTGGGATCGAAACTCGACCGATTTGGTGTCAGTCGGAGTCTCTGGGCATGGGGTCAGAGAAGGGAAATTTTAACGTCTTGTATGTAAGCAGTGTATACAGACGCCAGTATATATATATATATATATATATATATATATATATATATATATATTACCCAGAGAGCCAGATAACCTACCTAGGTCTCACCTAAACGAATCGTCGGGGAAAGCTTTCTCTGACGATCCGTTTAGGTGAAACATAGGTAGGTTGTCTGGTTCTCTAGGTATTCTTTATCTATTCCGCTCTACCTAAGTATTGAGGGCTTTTTGTTAGTTGGTTACTCGTGTCTTTTTTTTTTCTTTGGGCTACGTGCTGACTCAGTCTTAGCTCTTTTGACTGGTGCTCGTGTACCTAGTTCATCTTTTTAAATCATTTTTCCTTTCTTCGTAAATACGGGGAAGTTTTTTCGACACGAGTATAGTTATTATCTCTTATATATATATATATATATATATATATATATATATATGTAATATAAACTTATTTATAAATGGAACTTTGTCTGTGTGTGTGTGTGTCTGTTACTTATAGACTCTGAAACGGCTGAACCAATTTTCTTGAAAATTTACACAGTTGTACTATAAGCGTCTGTGAGTGTTCGCAGCTAGGTTTTGTGTCGAGGTACCACCGATAAATATCGAAAATCGATAATCGAAAAAATCGGGTTATAGAAGGAGTGGTCCGATTTTAATCAAATTTGATACAGTCATAGACAAAGACATAAGAAACGCTATTCAGAAGTTTCAAGGTTGCACTTCTTACAATAGTGCAGAAAATCGCTTATATATATATATATATATATATATATATATATATAATTGACAATACTTAATATCAGGTGAAGACAGTTGAGATATCTCGGTTGCATAATGAGAAAAGTTGACATTCACAGTGTCGATTAAGGGAGTAAAGATAGCAAAATTGTAACCGAGATATCTCAGCTGTCTTCACCCGATATTAAGTATAACTATATTATTCGTTTTCATTTTCTTAGAGACATCGTCGTTTCTCTCATGTTCGGCTCATCGTATTATAAGTAATATATTGTAGAACCACGTTTAGGTTGCTTCAAGTCTCTTCTTCATCTGCGAATAGACTATCCAGCATTCATTGTCATATAGAAGGACAGATATTACCCAATGTTTCAGTCTTCTTCTTTTTGTTGCTAGCGATGTTTTAATGTTTATTACTACTTTAACACGCTATATTGTTTGTAAAATGTGACAAGATATGAAATTGGAAAAAATCTATCCCTGATTTTGTTGGGTGATAATATTAATTTTTTACCCCTAATTTTGTCTTTCTGAAAAATTTCAAGGTGTCGTTAGCGTTCTAAAATTTTGATCTACATCTGAGCACAACATCCGTCGAGCTAGACCGCAAAATGCAGACGCTAAGTCGTATCTATCAAACAAACAAATACTTACACAACGTCCACTATCGTCACTTTTATAGATATAGATTACCAGCAATGTATTTTATAATAAAATTACCAGCAATATATTTTTATGATCTACATACCATATATTTGTCATAAAAATTACCTTTTACTTTAAAAAGATAAAATTAAGTACAAAATATTTAGATTTCGGTAATATATAGTCAATAGATTTTGATAAAATACCAAAAAGTCAACCAATTAGTGAATATACTCCAAAATATAACTACGATAAAACTACAAAATAAGACACACATATTCCCAACTCTATTAAATAGGTCTACGCAAATATGTATTTGCACAAAACCTGAGTATCCTCTACCATGTATTCAATTGTGAAAGCCGAACAACATACATATCTTTATTACTTCAAAATTAAATCATATCGCCCCAAGTAAGGCATTTTGCTGCCACTGTTTTGCAGGGGCTTACATAGGAGGAAGTTATGAAAAAGAGTAACAGGTTATAGGGGGTGTCAGGAAGTGGGTAAGAGAATGATGAGAATACTGATGAGAGTGGAATGGACGGGAGAAAAGAGCATGAGAGAGAGGATGAGGTTAGTGAGTTAGGAGATGACGATTAACTTTAAATTTAAATTCTTGGCGATTGTAGCTGCCGGGGAGCAAATAAATGGAAGGGAATTCCACAGGCGGGAAGTGCGAGAAAAGAAGCTGATGGAGTAGAATTTGCGTTTACATTTTATTGGTTTCACAGTAAAAGGGTGGGATCTTGTTCTTAATCTTGTGGCTCGAGTAAATTCATACATAGGGGGCACCAGTGAACTAAGTTCATCGGAACAGAAGACGTGAAAATATTAGTAGAAGAGACACAGGGATGACACATTGCGCCAGTGAGAATGTGACTGTATCTGAGCTGCCAAGTCGGGATCTGAACTTCCAAGTCGAGCATTCTATAAATTCTGGCACTAAATGAGTCATAATGTATTGATATGTCGTTAAACAAACAAATCAAATAATCAATCATGTTTAGAGAGCGAAACTGCTGGAAGAACATCGTCCCCCAAGACCTCCTGCTGATTAATTTGACGCTGGAGGATGTTCCGATGTGTCTGCCCAAGAAGGTCAAAGCTGTAGGAAAAAGTACCTCTCATGGGAACAACACTTTCATTGCATGAGACTTTATGGTGGTCATTTTCTAAGTGTAGCACAGATGTGGGTCAAGGCCAAAATTATGGGGCACTGATTATGAGATTTTAGATTTGCATTGTTTAAAACTCGTTTAGCATTCACTTATTTTTATTTACTCAGTTCAGAATTACGACCCTACTTTCCTTGATAAACTTTAACCATCATAGTTCTCGACAGGCTCCAAAGGAGAATCTGTAATGTGATTGGTCCTGACTTGGCAGCTCAACTCCAGCCACATTTTCACTGACGGGGTGTGGCTTCCCTCTGTCTATTTTACAAATATTTTCATGACTTCTGCTCCGACGAAATTAAGTCACTGGTGCCCCCGCCACAAGAATTTATTCGTCCAACCAGACTGGCAACATTTAGATCAATCAAATGCAGTCGACAATTCTACTACAGTAGCTTTTTGTCTCGCACATCCGCCTGTGGAACTCCCTTCCATATACTTGCTTTCCTGTCGGCTACAACCTCCAGAAATTTAAATGCAATGTCAATACCTATCTTTATCCTCTTGACTCCAGTCCTTTCTACATCACCCCGTAAATCTTCTCCTTTTCTTTTCTCTCTACCTTCGCAACTGTCTTCACACCTGTTCCAATCCTTCTCGTGTCCTTTTTTCTGATACTCACTGTAGCTGGTTCGTCTTTGTCTTCACTCTCCCTCATCCAAAACTTTAACTCTCTTATGCACATCAGTGGCGGTAGCGCCTTGTTTGGGGTGAAATGATTAAAAAAGTATCATTGTCACTTTTTGTCTTTGCTCTGCTATTCATTCGCACAACCCGATTAAGTGTGGAGTGAAAAAGAAGAGGTCGAGGAGACGTGACCGAGTGAGCTTGAAGTTTCTTCCTGATATTGTGAGATGCTCCCATCTCGACTGCTTTTAAGCGATCACGGAATGTCCATAAGTAGTGAAACTGGTCATGTGACCGGATCCAGCGATTATTTCGTTTCTAGGCGTGAAAAACATTATATATGATTTTTCTATTTTTAATCCAATGAGGATCCAGAATTTTGCTTTTCACACTTAATTGTGAATTTTTCTTGATCTGGGTTTTTCCAAAATATTTTTAGTCGTTTGAATCCACTTTTGCGGGTGTGCAATTTTACTTTGTGTGTTTTAGTTAGTTGATGGATGATGGATGATATACGATTTGAATCCTTTATATCTAATATTTCTGGAATTCAGTCTCACTGTTTTGCTTAAATATCCTAAAGAAAATCTATCAGGTTTTCTGAACTTAAAGAAAACGTTACTGACAGAACAGGGCAGATATATATAAGTTTAATCATAAAATTTGGATTTTAAGGCATTTCGAAAATGATGTTCTGAGAATGAAAGTTATGGCAATGAGGTTTTATGGTGTTAGGATCGTCAAAGATATTATATCGGACAACTACCATTTCAGAGGCAGAACCTCAGATAAAATGCGACAAAGAATTAGAAATGGCTGATAATAAATCTTACAACTTCCGGCTGACAAGTTCGAAATGAATTTACTCACGTTTTATAAGAGTCGAAAATTCCAATAGGTATTTTTTTATTACAATATTAAAATCTAGCTTATTTTTTTTAGTCTCTTACTTTGACATTTACAGTTAAGTAATTCTAATTTTTCTTTTTCATATCAGTTTTTTTTTTCGGCTCCTAAAATCAATTAACTCAATTTACTTATTTTACAGTATAGGTATCGTGTATATTTTTATGGGATGTGTTGTGGTGTAATGGGTATTATCTCGGAATTTGAGCTGAGTTCGAATTTCAATAGAATTCGTTGCATTTATTTACATGGAAATACTCTTGGGAGAGGTATGAACTCACTTCTTCTCCCTCCAGCTATGGGTTAAAAACAGAAAAATAATAAGTTCTATAGCTTTGGTTGGCAACCAATCTTTCTGTAGTCGGTCGATCTCACATAAAATATTTGATGGGTATCCTGCGTATAGTTACACAACCGTAAAATGTCGATCGATTTCTTTGTTTGTTTCGATGTTTAACAACCTATCAATCCTTATGGGATCATTTAAGGTCATAACCAATGATTTTGGGTAAGGTTATTTTATTTTTACAAAATTTTTCTTTTCGAGTATCAAGATTCATTTTTAAGAGCAGGGTCCCCAAGTCCTATCCTTGTTATTTAATCCATAACTGGAGGAAAGGGATGGATTAATACCTTTCCCAAGAGTACCAGTGCTTAAATGAATGCAGGGTATTCAACTGGAATTCGAACTCGGCTCACCTATTTCTTTTTCCGAGCCGATATCCACTGCACCACAACGCACATCCGTCACTATACGCTTACAGCACCCGGTATTCTCAAGCGGTCACCCATCTAAGTACTAAGCAGGTTCATCGTTGCTTATCTTCGGTGATCGAGCGAGAACCGGTGTATTCAACGTTATATGGCCGTAAGCCTGATAGAATGTCCTTTATCTGTTTTTACACAATTAATATTGAATTATCGACATTTTGGGCGTTTGGACAATCTAAGTTTAGTAGATAAATGTTACGATTCAATTCCTTTCGATTATTTTAGTGTTTGTTATTCACTTCTGGCGGTCATTAGAACATTCAACACGTCTCAGTAAAGGCCAAACATTTTCAGACAAAAGTTCCCATCGCATTTCTCCTCGAGTTTTAGTTTTATTTACCATATCGAAGTATTTGCGAAGTCTTTTAAAAGACGATGGAAAATGTTACATATAAATCCGAAGGCGTAATAGAATAGCTGAAGGTGACTTCAAAAAAGACTTAAAAAAAAAGTACTAAAAAAAAATACAATTTTCTTTAGAAACAACAAAATCTGCGGATTCTGCGACGTTTTATGAATTCTTCCCTTTACGGTGAATGCTAGAAATGTCCTTACAGATGAAGAGAAGGCTTCAGGCAACCGAAATGCGGTTCTATAGAAGGATGCTGAAAATTCTATGAACGGAACATTTTTAATGAAAATGAAATCAAAAACGAAACTTATGATCAGAAAAACATTGCTGAAGTTTCTTGAGCACATAATAAAAAAAAGAGGGTTTGAAGAATTTCACACCCAAAGGGCGTATTTAAAGAAAAAAGGACAGAGGCGAGCAGCAAGTAAGCTATCTAACTAGCTTGGGAAAAATAGAAGACAGAACAGGATATTGAGGAAAGAGGGCTTGGAGAATTTGACACTCACTGGACATATTGAAGACAAGAGGCGCAGAGGGAAGCGGCGAGTAATCCTAACTAATGAGCTTCTGTCGATAAATAGCATAACAAACAAGATATTGTGGAGGTAGAATTATAAGAATTTGTCATTCGTCGGACATATTGAAGGTGAAGCACCCTGACGGGGTGTAATGATTAGTAAGCTTCTCTATTTAGAACCTATTACAACTGAGCAGTGAGTTCGATCCTCCCTGGATAAAAAAATAACTATAACTGTAAGTATATATATATATATATATATATATATATATATATATATATATATATATATATATACACTTTCGGCCTTGTGCCACAATCAATATTGACGGCAATAATCCGAAAGTAACCTGCTACGCGAATCAAATAAATAACGGAGAGAGCAAGAGGCTAAATGAGAGGATAAAGACTGCTTAGAGCTAAAAAGGATAGAAAGTAGTGGAGAGCGATAATCATAGAAGAAAATTTAATTTTATAGCTATCGTTTTTGCCTCATTTTTTTGTTTATTTAGGCGAGTGCAAAAATAACGGCAAAATATTTCTCTCAACATACCGTTTAAAATAACGATAACATACACATAAATGTATCTAATATATATATATATATAGTCATCCACAGACAGATCTGTTTTGCTGTATCACAGCTCATCAGTACGGTTAGACTCCGATTGCTTTTAACCCACGATTGAAACCCGATCGAATTGGCGTCAGTCGGCGATTCTACCTCTGGGCTATTTGGTCATAATTAAATAAGACCAGTACACAGTTGTACTAAAATTGTTCAATACAAATATATTGTAAACTTTTTGAATATTTTTCATTTTTATGTTTTATAGTTTAAATGTAGATTTATGGTTATTCCGTCGAGTCATAAAAGTGTCTTTCGTTGATTCCAAATATGTATTGTTTTTAACGGTTAGGTCATGTACTTTTGCTTTGTAAATAGCTCCTTTTTATTACAAAGTTCTTGAAGTATGCATTTATTTTTGTTTCTACAGTTACATTCCTTATTAATGATGTTGTTTTGTACGTTGCTATTTAGGTTTCTGGTGTGTTGATTCTTTATATAATTATTTATATTATTAAAACAGCTAAAACTCAGTTAGTCAGTCTAGATAGAATAACCATAAGTCTACATTTAGACTAGAAAACTTAAAACAATTGTACAAAATTGGCTACCCACGTGAGAAAATTGAAATTAAAATATAAAAAAACCGAGACATAACGTGGAGTATACTAAAAACAGTCAAGCCATACAATGGTGGTAAAATATATATAATGTTTCAGGATAAATTTTGGCTATTATGACATTCCCAAAAAACAATGAATTATTAAATGAAAGAACAGAAATTATGACCATATGTGACCATACCACCAAATACCTATCAGCATTATACAATTATGAATAAGAGTATTCCAAGAGCTTTAACCCTCTAGGGCCATTCGTATCATATTTGATACAGTATTTCCCTATAAGGTAACATTTGGTATTTCCCTATAAGGAAACATTTGGTATTCATTGACTGAGCAGTCAGTACTGCTTTCATTTGAAAGTTATAAAATATTTCTCTTAAAAAATTTTTCAGGAAAATATTTCTTTCAAGGCTTGTTTTCATACTGTATCAAATATGATACGAATGGCCCTAGAGCTTTAAGCAACTTCTTCTAATTTTGAAAAATGTGCGTTCATAAAACATCCCTGTTACGTGAGCGTTTGAAAAACGGTCAGATAAGTTATTGGAAATCGCCTGAATACACCGAAAGGTAGAATCTTGGGTTGCGTAATAACTAGTTAACAAATTAAATATATATATATATATTTTTTTCTAAACACATACTATTAAATATAAGAGACAATGAATGTCTATTACGTTTAATCGTGAGCTGTTCTAAACGTCCTACTTTGGCTTTAATTTCAGTTGAAAATAAAGACAAAAATTCTCCAACATTTGGATAATTTTTTATTAATTTAGAACGGCTCATGATTAAACGTAATAGACATTCATTGTCTTTTATATTTAACAGTATATGTTTAGAAACTTATTTGCTGCCTCTATATATATATATATATATATATATATATATATATAAAAATTCAGCCGACTATGCTTCTCTAACGAACTTAGCTAATGCTGCCTCGCTATTGTCTGTCGCTCCATGACCATGTCAAGAGGGATTCTGCCGGACGCTCGTGGCCTAGGGGTATAATCGCCGACTGACGCCGATTGGGTCGGGTTTCAATCCTGGGTTAGGAAGCGAACGGAGTCTAAGCCGTACTGATGAGCTGTAATACAGCGAAACAGATCTGTCTGCGGATATATATATATATATATATATATAGAAATAGCACCTAATAAGCCAGACGAACCTACCTAGGTTTCACCTAAACGGATCGTCAGGGAAAGCTGCTCTACCTTTGTAGCGGTTTCTGTTAGATGTTTACTCGTGTCGTGTTTTTTCTTTGGGCTTCGTGCTGATTTCGGTCCGAACAATTTTGACTGACTTTCATGCCCTAAGCTCTTTCTTTTTTTACAACCATTTTTTCTTCGTTTGATAGTTTTTCATATATATATAAATATATATATGGATGTAGAGCAGTAAACAACCATCCTCGAAGGCACTAAAGAACAAAAAGTGCTCAATTGTATCCCGAGTAGGTAGAGCAGAAATTAACTTAAAATTTTTGGGATCTGTATCAAGCTACCCGGGTTTCAACCGTAAGGTTTTTCAGGCACAAGTACTTGAAGCTTGATACGGATCCAAAAAACTGTAAGTTTATATATATATACAGTGGTCGTTATCATAATTGCGGGGATAATGAGAGAATGTGGAAAATTTTTGTCAAAGACTCGTTTCACCAGATAAAGCTTGTTCTTTTTGGCGTCATCAGTTTGAATAAAAGAAAGTAAAAACTGTGTTAGAAAATTGTTTTGGAATCTCTGAGGATGAACTGGTTATCGTCATTGATATTAGTCATTCTATCTTATAATTTCCTGGTTTTAGACACGAAGAGAATCTCTTTGTTTCTGTGCTTGTTTATTTTATCAGCATCGGCATCAGAGCCGTTCGTTATTGTAGAATGTTCCTTGAGAGACTTATTTTGTTTCAGATACTATTATACATCCTAGAAACACGTACAGAGTTTATAACAATTCACCGAAAGGTCTACTTTAAGCATATCATCGGAAATTTATTTTATGCAATCGTGTTGAGAAATAAAATGTTTATTTATTTTTATTGAAATGAAGCAAACCCTCACGTAGCTAATTGTTATCTTTATCCATGAATAAATCGGACAGAAGAATAGCGGTATTTAATGACTAAAACAAAAAATGATTCAACCAGCTGAGATGAATCAGCAAACAGATAACCAGTCGAGATGATCAAGGTCAGATGAATATTCATAGTATCGAAGAGAGGAATAAATTACAAATAAAAATGCTAATTTCTTTAGATATGTTCTATGGAATAATATTAGAAATAGATGATAGTGTAGTATACGTTTAAAAAAAAGGAAATATAATAACTCAGAATTAAAACTAATGTTAATAAGGAACCTTTGACCGAAGTAGTGCTGATCAGTGTTGACCCCAATATAAACAAGGTTTGACTTTAGTGATAAAAATGGGGTAAGTTGTGGCTTGTTAATTTTAACGTCCCAAAAACTAAACTCTTATCTTTTAGTCATCATGGCTGATGCTAATCTTCAGGAGATTGAATCATTGTACCATCTGGGACTAAAGTTTTCAGCCGACATAACGTGGAATGTGTATATTGAATTAAATGCTAAGTCTGCAGCTAAAATGATGTTTCACTATGTCGTGCTAGACAATTTCTATCGCTAGAATCTATCTTAAGTTGGTCCTGGGCTTGATGGTAAACAGCATCCGGCAGCAAGGCCTCGGATTGAGAGGTTGTGAAAAGCATGGAACCACCTCTTAATTGCTGTTGTTTCCAGGTTCACCATGACCCGGAGTGGTAGTACCTGTTAGGGTCCCAGTACTAGGGTCAAAACACTATGAAGTATAAAAATACACTTTTATAGAAATAGGTACATAAATAGATTTTTATAGAAAAATATACATTTTTGAAGAAAAAATATGACCAACAATACAGTTTTGAAGAAAAAATATTAGTATAAAACATTTTTGAAGGAAAATTATTCCCAGGAAAATATATTTGAATACAAAACTAGAAGACATTTTCAGTTTTCTAAAATAAAAAAGAATAAAAACAAAAAATTTTAATTGAAATCTGACTAAATGAACCTGCTCACTATAACCGAACATTAAACAAAAAAATACCTTAGAACCCCACCTTTTTGATATTAAATAACCCACATAGGTTAATATGCCGTTAAACAATCTGAAGTTTATAATCCGTTCTTACTTGAAATATTGTTGCCATATAGTGTGTGTTGCTCCGGCTATACATTTACAGATTCTTGATAAAAATGCATAGAAAAATCTGCAATATTATTAGTTTTGATCTAGCATCTCTGCTTTAGTCTTTTTCCTACCGCCGTACCGAAGCTTCCCAGTATCTTTTCTATAAATATTTCCATTATAATTTTTCTGATGAGCTTTACTCTTTGCTGGGTAGACTTTATGAATTTAAACGCAATACTAGAATGGCGGCAAGGTCTCAAAAATTCACAGTAGACATAACTGGATTTAACTGTAATTACTATACTAATAGTTTCTTTTCTCGTACTTTCGGCTTGTGGAACTCTCTTCCGGTTTTTTTACGTCTCAGTCAAGTTTGATCTTCTAAAACTTAAATGCAATGTCAATCGTTATCTTCTGTCTTCTTAATTCTTAGTCTTTTATTTTTCTCTCTCTTTAATTATGTTTTCTTCTTCTCCTATTTATATAAGTCCTATGCTAACAGATTCTTCTCTCGCTTGTGGAACTCTCTTCTGGCTTCTTGCTTTCCAGTCAACTTTGACTTGATATTACGTAAAATTGTGCTTTTCGTTTCTATTTTCTGCTATGGTCTCTAGACTTTATGAATTTAAGCACAATACCAGATTGGCAGTAAAATATCATAAATGTATAGCTGAAATTGCTAGACGTAACCAAATGTTCTATACCAACACTTTCTTTTATGCAATAAAATCGCAAGTACTCATATACACTGACGACACTACGGTTTACTCTCGCTCGAGCGAAATCTGCCGAGGCTGACAAAGAAAACCTCGCTGCTGAGCTTGAAAAGGATCTCCAATTCTTGGTGGACTGAGGTAAGAAATAGCTCATGAATTTTAATGCCTCCAAAACAAAGACGCTATCTATTAACCATTACATGTCATCGCTCCAACCTCACCATGAGCATGAATCCCACTAGTCTCCCTGAGAGCAAAACATTGCGCCTCCTCGGTTAACTTGCACAACAGACCTGAATTGGAACGACTATATCGAATCCATACCTAAATTCGCTGTTAAGAAATTCGGTTCTCTGTGTAGGGCCAGGAAGCTTTTCTGGACTGAAACCACCCTGCACTTATTTAAATATACTATCCGCCCTTTCATTGAATACTGCTACCAAATCTGGTCGGGTCCCCCTGTTATCCACCTAGGGGTCCTTGACCAAATCCACCAGAGAATCTGTAATGTGATTGATCCCGACTTGGCATCTCAGATACAGTCACTTTCTTACCGGTGGAGTGTCGCTTCCCTGTGTCTCTTCTACAAATACTTTCACGGCTTCTGCTTCAATGAACTTAGCTCACTGGTGCCTTATATATGACTTTACTCTAGCCACAAGATTAGCAACTAGGTCCCACCCGTTTACTGTGAAAATAATAAATTGTAAACGCAAATTCTATTCCATCAGAGTCTTTTCTTGCACTTCCCGCCTATGGAATTCCCTTCCATTTACTTGCTTCCCCTACAGCTACAATCTCCTAGAATTTAAATGTAAAGTCAATAGTCATCTCCTATCTCACTGACTTGCATCCTCTCTCTCATGCTCCTTTCTCCGTCCACTCTACTCTCATCAGTATTCTCATCCTTCTGTACCCACTTTCTGACACCCCCTGTAACCTGTCACTCTTTCTCATAACTTTCCTCCTATGTAACCCCCTGCACAACAGTGGCATTAAAATGCCTTGCTTGGGGTTATGATGATAATAAAAAGTTGAAATTGATAGCTGCAGCCGTAAGTTCTATACTAATAGTTTCTTTTATTTTAATTCACTTTTATGGAGTTCCTTTCCAGTTGTCTTGCATCCAAGTCAGCTTTGACACAATGCCAATCGTGTATCTGCGTCTTAGAGGCTTATAGCATTGCTTGAGCTGTAATAAATAAATAAAGGAAAATTCCGTTAAATTGGTATTAGAACGATAAACAAAAATGAACGTCATACACAAAAGCAAGATTATGCCAAAAACGGAGAACCATATTTAGGTCTAAATATCGTACTCTATTTTAGGTATAATCTGGCTCTTGTAAATGAAAAGGATTACTTGATGAGCCAAGAGAGCTGATTATTTTACCTGATTATATATATATATGCTTGACTCTTCAGAAATGAATTGAGTTCTCTCGGTGACTGGCGTCTGTATACACTGCTTACATACAAGACGTTAAAATTTCTCTTCTCTGATCCCATGCGCCGATGGCTTAGGGAGTAGATACTCCGACTGACACCAAAGCGGTCGAGTTTCGATCCCGGCCAGAAGCAAGTAGGTATATCTAGCCGCACTGATGATCTGTGATACAGCGAAACCGGATTTTATGTGGATGATTAATATATATATATATATATTGCTACATTTTTCATTAAATAGTATAGACAAGTTTTGTCTAGTTTATTTCATTTTTTCATACTGTCTGATAAGCTTAAAAGCATTATCATTAAATGAAGAACAAAAATCACAATATTGATTCACAATTTATTTTATAATGCAGTCTAAGCCTTCGGCTTACATAAGCCATTTTCAAAGATGTCAAATGACATCATAATATAACAATTCACAGACAAACAATAATAACAGTTTGTTTTTGTTGACATGGAAGATTTCCAAGCAACGACAAATTCCTGCAAACAAGACGCTGGAAGCGAATATCGCACCACAGCTCATGACGTCACACATGACCACGCGAGAGTGAAAACAAGAAATATTAAGTATGGGAAGTTATTGGAATAAACCAGTTATTGTTTATTGTTTACATGATTAAGTATAGTTGTGTTTTCAGCGAGGTTTTACGGAATTGTGTATGTGGCCAGGCATGTTGTTTTAAATGCTTAAAGATGTTAGAGTTATTGTTTAAATGCAGTGTCACGTCGTGAAAGCAAGTTTGTGGTGTGACCAACATAAATATTATTTAATCAGTTAGAGATAGAATTTCCCAAAGGGCACTTGAATTTGTAAACTATGTTAGTTTTTTTTTTAAATCGCTAACCGGGGGAGAAGAATCGTTGCGAATAATTGAGTTGGATATATTAGATTTAGAGTAGTATATAATTAACTTAATTTTTTTTTCTAGGATCTATCTATCTATATATATGTTATAGGACCTACCCTTTTGTACCATAATGAACTCTTCTTATGATTATAAATACCGGGAGACTGTCTCAAGTCGGACGATTGAATGAGGAGTTGAGTTGGGTAAGTCTCCCCGGTCTACACTTGGCCGTAAGCCTGACGTGTAACACTCTTGTATTTGTTTTTCGTTAATATATATCTGTTTCATTAATACCCGAGTTGTGTTTTCTTTTGGACCTATTCTGGATTCACAGCAATATTTATGGCGAAATAACCAATCAGATCACCAAATCTACAAATGCATTGGTGAACTCGTTTTGAACATACTGTTGTACAGCTCAGAATTGTGGATTCCATATAGGAATATATATATATCATTCAGCTGGATGTCTTTCACAAAAGTCTCCATGCGATCTTTAGCTATTCTTTTGACGATAGAGTGTCCATCGTTGTTCTTCTCGTGAAATATAACATTGGCGGAATTTAAACTGTCCTAATGATGTAACAACTTCGCTGTGCTGGTCATGTTGCAAGGATGAGTGACGAGAGAATACCCAAGGTCCTTATGTTATGGGACCCACCCTTTTGTACCATAATGATCTCTTCTTATGATTATGAATACCGGAAGACTGTCTCAAGTCGGACGATTGAATGCGGAGTTGAGTTGGTTGAGTCTCCTCGGTCTACACTTGACAGTAAGCCTGACGTGTAAAGATCTTGTATTTGTTTTGTTATGATTCAAGTCAAGATTCCCAACCTCCCCAGTTTGTTTCAGCCTCCTTTTATCTCGGCTGGGTCAGCTTTTGATTTTCCCATTCCATTAATTATTTTACCCCCCCCTCTCACTCCGTTAGCAAGTAAGCTTCTTGATTCCGTAATTCGAACATACTGTTGTACAGCTCAGAATTGTGGATTCCATATAGGTCTTATATCATTCAGCTGGATGTCTTTCACAAAAGGTCTCCATGCGATCTTTAGCTAGGCTTTTGACGATAGAGAGTCCAATGATGTTCTTCTCGCAAAATACAGCATTGGCGCAATTTAAACTGTCCTAATGCAGTCAGAACTTTGCTGGGCTGGTCATGTTGCAAGGATGAGTGACGAGAGAATGTAATATAACAATCTGGCCCCACCCGAGGAAGTGATGCAAGCGATGGTGTTTTCCGTCGGTGAAGGGGGCGGCGAAACGACAAGACAGGTGTTTGTGAAATACATCCTGTCAAGGCCGGAGTGGATGTCGTTTTGACCTTATTTCCGACAGCGGCGGAAATGACTACGGAGGCAAACAGATCAGGTGTCTCTTAGAATTACGTGGGCGTTGCGTGGGCGAGGCAAAACCGGAAGGAAAGTCCCGGTTCTAGAGGACTATATAAAGACCTCGACACACGGATTCGCTAGTAGCAGAGAAAGCCCAGTGGAATCAGAGAGAAACACCACAGGCAGACTACACTCCCGTCAACCCATTCTGTGTAGGCGCTCTCCCCCTTCCGTTCTCTATTCCACACAGTTCGTCGTATTAATAAAAATATAACCTTATATTTTTTATATATGCGTGTTTGTTGTTTTGTCGTCGTACGGCGATATATAACATACGCAAATTGGTGCCCAGTGACTTGCTGTTTTAAAACAACAACAACAAAACAGATAGATACGGGCTTGGTTACCACGGCGACAATTGAATTAAAACTACCAGATAGAAGACGAAAATAGAAAACAACAGGACGACAGCAACGAAAGGTAGGTGACTTTTGATTCGATCTTGTGTGTGTTCTGCTCTTGTTTATAATAAGTCTAATTAAAAAAAAAAATGGAACAGTATACTTTTGCCGATTTTGTTCAAGGTCTGACCCTAGAATTGAAAAATGTGGCTTGTTCGGTGTCGAACACTTTAAGGGGAGAATCTTTTTTAAAAAATATACAGCTATTAGCATGCAAAGAAGATGGTGGTTGTAGTGCTTGGTTGGAGGATATGGAGAGGTATTTTAGAGTTGTGCGCGTGGCAGAAGAAGACAAGTGTCAGACAGCTCTTCTCACAACAAGGGGAGCTGTTGGACACTATGTATATAGACTAATCGCTAGTAACCCACAACTCACATGGAAGGAGTTAAAAACTTCTTTAAAGGAATATTACGGATTGGTTTTAGACCCCGACGCACGGTTAGTCGAATTAGTGAACATTAAGCAGGGTAGAACGGAGGGGGTGCAGGACTACATGCAGAGAGTAGTACGCCTAGCGGAGAGCGCATATGTTGGGGTTGACGGGAGGAATGAAGTTGTGACAAAACAAGTTCTAGGATTTTTTATAAAAGGTCTAAGGGATCGGGAAATAAAGATGGCAGTTATGAAGGATGAGCCACAAACACTAGAGGCTGCCTATCAGAAAGCGTTATCTGAGTTGAGATGGAAAATTCGACTCGATGCAAACTCTGAATACGAAGAGGAGCCTATGGAAATTTGCCACTCTCGGAGAGGGGTACCGATAGAAGCCGTAAGCCCCGCTGAATCTAATACTAATAATAATAGGAATAAGAACAATGGAAAAGTTGGTAATAGGGGAACTAAATACAAGCCTCGTGAGCGGGAGAGGAACGGGAGCGTTGTTAGGTGTTGGAATTGTGGGAAAGAAGGCCACATAGTGAAATTTTGTAGACGCGCCCCGGGAAACGGCAGAGGTCCGTTCGTGCGACGCCCAACGAACGGAACAAGACGGTACCAACGCACATAGTTGGTAATATGGGCGCGCCAAATTCCATCTTTATTAGAATAGAACGTAGACCTTATAGGGCATTGGTAGATACGGGAGCAGAGGTATCGGTTATAAGCTGTAGGGTATTTAAAAAATTGCGACTGGGACTTGAACTGCAAAAGAGGGACATTAAACTTCGAACTGTGAATGGATCCCCGTTATACGTTGAAGGCCTTTGTCGTCTACAGGTCCAGATAGGAAGTAAGTCCATACCCCATGATTTTTTAGTCGTGAAAAATCTCAATAGAAACATTATACTTGGCCGAGATTGGCTGATGCAGAACGGGGTGAGAATATATTTTGATTTGGGGTCATTGAAGATTGGTGAAGAATACGTGGCATTAGAGGAGGATGTTCATATTTCCTTTATTGTTAGGTTAGCTCAAAAAGTAACATTAAGACCTCAACACCTGCATGCTTGTCTGGGATTAACCAGGCTGAGAAATGGACGTGGCAAAGAATATGAAATCGAACAGCTGAGTAGTGGATATGTTAGCAACTTATGTGGTATATCAGTAGCCAACGCAGTTGTAAAAATGCCAAAGTCTCGTAAGTTTCAGTTGCTGATAATGAATAACACTAACCAGACAATCACTTTGAGACGGGGGTGTCCGCTGGCTAAATTGGAAAGGGCAGGTAATATTACTGAAATTACTATGCCCGATAAACAAAATAATAAAAGTCCTGATGTAGATTTGGAACAGGTACATGTACCGGAGGAATTCAAGCCTGAAATTAACAAATTGCTAAAAAGAAATAGGGACATGTTCGTTAGTGACGACAAGAACCTGGGCAGAACCGATACTGTGGAGATGCGTATCGATACTGGAACGCATGAGCCCATAAGAAAACGCCCATATCGCACACCCCTCAAAGAAAGAAAGACAATGGATTCAGCAATTGACGAAATGATGCAGGCAGGTGTAATTGAGAGATCCAATAGCCCGTGGGGTTTCCCAGTAGTTTTAGTAGAGAAGAAAGACGGTGGTAAGAGATTTTGTGTAGACTTTAGAGCACTTAATAAGATTACAAAGAAATATGCTCGACCTCTTCCTGTCATCGATGATATACTGGCATCACTTGGTTCGGCAAGGTACTTTTCGAAGCTTGATTTAAAATCAGGGTACTGGCAAGTTAAGCTTCATGATGATGACAAAGAAAAAAGTGCATTCACCTGCCACAAGGGTCTGTTTCATTTTAATGTTATGCCATTTGGACTTGCAAACGCACCCGGCATCTTCCAGGAATTAATGTCAGTTGTTTTACAGGGACAGGAGGATTTTGCTCTGGCATATTTAGATGATATTCTGATATTTTCAAATACGGTGGAAGATCATTTAAGACATATAGACACAGTCTTGAGTAGTCTACGTAAGCACAACCTTAAACTGAAGCCAGCTAAGTGTGAGTTCTTTAAGAAAGAGACCCAATACCTGGGGTTCAAGATAAGTGAAGAGGGAATACAACCAGACCTCAATAAAGTCAAGGCTATAAAGTCAGTTTCTACTCCAACCACTGTTAGGCAAGTAAGAGCTTTTATTGGGATGACCTCATACTATCGCCGCTTTATTAGAAATTTCTCTGATATAGCCGAACCGCTGGTCAATTTGACAAGGAAATATGCACGATTCCAATGGGACGATGCTTGCCAAACCGCTTTCGATACACTAAAAACGAAGCTCGCGGAGATGATAACATTAGCCTATCCCAACCCAAATAAGGCGTATAGGTCATATACTGACGCATCCGATCAATCGATTGGCGCATGCCTATCCCAGGTGGTGTACGATAAGGAAAATAGGAAGGATGTAGAAAAACCAATTTATTTATTGTCCCATAAATTAAGTGACACAAAACGAGGTGGTCAACTATAGAGAAAGAGGCTTATGCCATACACTATGCTCTTCAAAAACTGAATCACTACCTGCATGGCGCAACATTCACAATATACACTGATCATAGGCCCCTGGAGCACTTACTTAACTCGCCCATACAAAATAAGAAGATACAGACTTGGGCTCTGAGCATGTCTGGCTACAATTGCAGCATACAGTATCTTAAGGGTAAGGATAATGTTTGCGCGGATCTCTTATCACGCGCTGTTGATGTGAACGAAGACCATATTGCTTCTCCAGTAGATATAGATGATAGAAATTACTTGGTTAGTGTTATAAACTCCAACCTAATGGAACCGGAAGAATTAGCAGCCCATAAAAATGTCGGAAATTCATCAGAGGCACCCGAACGGCCCACATTGAAAGGAATAGACATAATCAGGGAGCAAGAATCAGACAAAAACATCTTAGACCTGAAGATTAGATTACGAAATGGTAGGGCTACCAAAGCAGAACAGAAGAGATATATAGTAATGGATGAGGTGGTGTACTATTTGTCTCAACCTGATGATGAACCCCTCATCAGACTGTATGTACCATCTCACCTTAGACAAAGGGTGCTAGTTAAATACCATGATGACAGTGGCCATATGGGAGTGGATAAGACATTCCACTCAATAAAACAAAAGCATTTCTGGCCTTGTTTACTTAGAGAAATAAATGATTTCGTAGGTAAATGTATCCCGTGTCAGACAAGAAACCTAAAGAAGCAGCAACCCCACATACAGGGATGTGACTTCCCTCCTTTTCCTTTCGCAAAGGTTGCTTTAGATGTCTCAGGACCCTACCCAAAGACCCATTCAGGTAACCAATACATAGTTACATTCATAGATATGTACAGTGGTTGGCCGGAGGCATTTGCGGTTCCTAACAAGAAGGCAGAAACAGTGGTGCATCTCTTAGTTGACGAAATTTTCCCCAGATTTGGGACACCACTTCAGCTTTTAACTGATAATGGGCCAGAAAATGTCAACAGGGTAATGAAAAAGACATTAGAAGACCTAAATATACACCATGTGACAACTTCTTTTTATCACCCCCAGAGCAACGGTAAGGTTGAGAGGTTTCACAGAACAATGCATGATGTTCTAGCAAAAAAAATCGGCAACAACGAACAGTCGTGGGATATTTACATTAACCAAATGTTGGCGGCTATCCGGTTTCATGTGAGCGAAACCACTAAGTTTTCACCGTATTACTTGCTCTACAACAGGGATGTTATTTTTCCCTTGGACAATATACTGAGGCCTCGTCGCATATATTATGGTGATGAGCATCACCAAATTGCACTACAGGAAATGCATCGTAGCTTCACTTTAGTTAGGAATAATATAAGAAAAGCGAGGAGAGCCGCGATAGATAAGTCGCGTGGTAAGACGAAAAATACAACTTTTGAGGTTGGTGATTTGGTGTACTATAAGAATCACCAAAAGAAAGGGAAGTTAGATGTGCGCTGGCGGCCATATTATGTGATCATTGAAAAGACTGGCCCGGTCTCTTATAGAATTAGAGATCAGTTAACCGGCTCAGTCATTAAGACGCATGCTGAGCATCTTCGGGCAGCGTCCATTGATGAATGGAAAATCCCTACTTCCGATAGGCCGTTACGAAAGATTGTATTGGCTGCTCCAGTAGAATCCAGTGATTCGGATGACGAATCCGGAGCGGAACAGACCGACTTTCCAGTGCACAAAAATCGACACCAACGTGTGGAATCAGACGATGAGTCTGATGTTCCATTAATGGAGCGTCGCATCATGACGCGACGTAAAATGGCGAATAAAAACGTGTCAAATATTGATAGTGATGATAGAATCGGTGGTATAAATAATGTTTCATCCACGTTCGAGGATGATTGCTCAAAGTGCGAAACGTCTGGATCTACTCATGTAGATCAGGGTTTTTCTAGGGAATCACCTAGCAGCGAAGATGTCCAAATGAGGCAAACGTCTGTTGGGGCAAAAAGCACGGATAGACCTGCAGATTCCACAGTTGATCGGAACAAAAAGAAAGAACAACTGAAAAGTCTTGTAGACTTATTGGCTGATATGCTATAGGATTGGGAAAGAAAGCAGTGGGAGGATTAATGATAGTTTAAGTGAAATAGTTAGGTCACCTTCCTTATAGCGAAACATGCGGAAGATACAAACTAAGGAATTACGAGTCACGGGTCCATTTTTTTAGACTAAATTAAGATAGATGAAACCTCCAATCCTCCACAAGTAAATTGCATGCGGATTAACGTTGGAATCAGGGTAATTTTCTTTGTTTTCTATTGAACATTTCTCGGTCAGACTATGAATGATATGTACTGCAGATAATGGCAGTTTTTCTGTGTTCAAACATAGTATGTTTGAAATTAAATTAAATTAAATGAAGTTACATGTGTAACAATAAACTCGGGCGGAAACACGCATGGTGTTGGTCAAAGGTCATTTACTCGATGTCAGTTTGGAAACTGGGGCGCGGTTACCGCCTAGGATCATGTGGTCGTGCATCGAGGCGTCTACGCGGATGGACAGAGTCGAGAAAGGAAACGAACATTGAAAGTTACATTTGTAAAAAAAAAAACAAAAAAAAAAAATGAAACATCGAGCTGGGAGAACATTATCCTCTGTATAAGTCCCAAGTAATTCTATCATCACTTTTGTGGCAGTCTCACTCATTTTGGCTTCCAATACTGCATCATGAAGCATACGCAAGAGATTCTGTGTTTTTTGTACAGGAAAATTCCACATTGGACACGAACATTGTTGGATTGCCGATGTAGGCTGCCCCATATATTTTTTTTTGTTTTGTTTTGTTTGTACAATTGTCGGGCTTGTGTGGCATGGGGGTGTGTGTGAGGGTGTTGCGCTTAAATGTTCTTAGGTGAACATTTTGGAAAATGGGAGGGCGAGGAGTGTAATATAACAATCTGGCCCCACCCGAGGAAGTGATGCAAGCGATGGTGTTTTCCGTCGGTGAAGGGGGCGGCGAAACGACAAGACAGGTGTTTGTGAAATACATCCTGTCAAGGCCGGAGTGGATGTCGTTTTGACCTTATTTCCGACAGCGGCGGAAATGACTACGGTGGCAAACAGATCAGGTGTCTCTTAGAATTACGTGGGCGTTGCGTGGGCGAGGCAAAACCGGAAGGAAAGTCCCGGTTCTAGAGGACTATATAAAGACCTCGACACACGGATTCGCTAGTAGCAGAGAAAGCCCAGTGGAAGCAGAGAGAAACACCACAGGCAGACTACACTCCCGTCAACCCATTCTGTGTAGGCGCTCTCCCCCTTCCGTTCTCTATTCCACACAGTTCGTCGTATTAATAAAAATATAACCTTATATTTTTTATATATGCGTGTTTGTTGTTTTGTCGTCGTACGGCGATATATAACAAGAATACCCAAGGTCCTTATGTTATGGGACCCACCCTTTTGTACCATAATGATCTCTTCTTATGATTATGAATACCGGAAGACTGTCTCAAGTCGGACGATTGAATGCGGAGTTGAGTTGGTTGAGTCTCCTCGGTCTACACTTGGCAGTAAGCCTGATGTGTAAAGATCTTGTATTTGTTTTGTTATGATTCAAGTCAAGATTCCCAACCTCCCCAGTTTGTTTCAGCCTCCTTTTATCTCGGCTGGGTCAGCTTTTGATTTTCCCATTCCATTAATTATTTTACCCCCCCCCCCCCTCTCACTCCGTTAGCAAGTAAGCTTCTTGATTCCGTAATTCGAACATACTGTTGTACAGCTCAGAATTGTGGATTCCATATAGGTCTTATATCATTCAGCTGGATGTCTTTCACAAAAGGTCTCCATGCGATCTTTAGCTAGGCTTTTGACGATAGAGTGTCCAATGCTGTTCTTCTCGCAAAATGCAACATTGGCGCAATTTAAACTGTCCTAATGCAGTCAGAACTTTGCTGGGCTGGTCATGTTGCAAGGATGAGTGACGAGAGAAGACCCAAGGTCCTTATGTATAGCCAGCATAAGAGTAGACAATATCAAAATAATTCTTCTCCAACAAAGACTCGGAAACATTTTGAACTCTGTCAAGACTGAAAAGAGGTGCCTGAGCTTTTCTCGCTCAAATATGGTAACATAACTCCATTTTCGGCCTGATCCTGCTTTTATAAAGACAGAAAATAATTTTTAAAATCATTTTACCCCAAGCCATTGTTGCGCAGGGGGTTACGTAGGGGAAAGTGATGAGAAAGAGGGGTTAGTTATAGAGGATGTCAGGAGGAGGGTAATAGACAGATGAGAATACCGGTGTAATGGGGGTAGTCAGTCATTTAAGTGTCATACGTTATCTACGCGTGGGCGTTGATGTCTCGAAAGAGACATGACTGACTGGGCAGAAGATTATCCAGCAGTAGGTTGTCATTGCTTTCTGCGGTAGGCTGGTGGCCAGCTAAGTCTGTCCTGTTATTTGACGCATAGCTAGAGGAGGAAAAGATATATTATATAATTAAGTAGTAATAAGTGGGGGATCAGTTTGCTAGGTCATAACAATATAAAAATGATCCCCCACTTATGCCCAGTAGAAGCCTTATTCATGTTTCCAACTATTATATTCAGTCAGTTAAGTGCCATACGTGATACACGCTTGGGCGATCATGTCTCGAAAGAGACATGACTGACCGGGCAGAAGATTATCCCGCAGTAGGTTGCCATTGCTTTCTGCGGTAGACTGGTTGCCGACCAAGGCTATAGAACCCAATCTGCCCTGTTATTTAACCCATAACTGGAAGGAAGAGACGGATTAATACCTTTCCCAAGGGTATTTGTGCGTAAGTGAAATGCAATGAATTCAGCTGGAATTCGAACTCGGCTCCCCGATATCTCATTCCGAGCCGATTTCCACTGCACCACAACGCACATCCGAGTGGGGGTAGAGTATGGGGGTACAGTGGATGGAAAAAAGATCTTAAGAGAAGGCATGCGAGTTAGTGAGATAGGAGATGTCTATTGACCTTACATTTAAATTCCTGGAGATTGTAGATGTCGGGGAAGCAAGTATATGGAAGGGAATTCCACAGGCGGGTGGTGCGAGAAAAGAAGATATTAGAGTATAAATTGCGGTTACATTTTATCGGTATCACTGTAAAAGAGTGGGACCTAGTTTCTAGTCTAGTAGCTCGTGTAAATTCATACATAGGGGCACCAGTGAGCTAAGTTTATTGAAGTAGAAGCCGTGGAAGTATTTGTAGAAGAGGCACAGGAAAGCCACGTCACGCCGGTGAGAGAGCGACTACAGCCGAGCTGCCAATTTGAGATCGATTACATTACAGATTCTCAGTTGGATCTTGTCAAGAACTCCGAGATATGAATGCCATGTTATGCCTTCTTCCCAGAGCTTGTATTTTCAGAGTTCAATTTAGAATTTTCTATTATTTTCTTCTATTTTTATATAAAAGTGGCTAGTGTTATAATTGCATCTGAGAAAAATTGCATCAAATAATTGATTGTAATTATATAGTTAGTAACGTGTTTAAATTACATTAAGCTAGAAGGCTTTCATATTGGCTTTAGTTCTTTATTCATCTTTGTCGTTGATAGAACGTTTCCTAACATATCAGAGAAGCAAACTCAAATCTAATGATGCTAGACAAGCATAAAGTCTGTATGAATTGCTAATCGAGTTGATGAAGCCTTTGATTTCCATTCATCGGTTTCGATCAGCCGTAGTCAATGAGATTTGCCTGCGAACACGATAAGCAATTGCTTATTCATTAGGACGAAATGCGCGTCTCCCTGAGCGAGAATGAGAGATCAAAATGACAAAAAATGAGGAAAACACTTCAAATATTGCTATAGCAATGTTAGTAAACAACAGCTATTATTAGCTATGTTGCAATTATATCAATATTTTTGCAGTTTAGATATTCCGTATATCTGTCGTTTTTTAAATATTTAAAACCAAGGAAGGCGATAAAAGCACCAAGAAGCAGTGGATACTGGGATTGAAGGATACAGAGAAAGCATCCATGGCACCACAACGCACGGGACGACAAATCGGGGAGCCACATATGCCTTGTGGTGAAGTGGATATCGGCTCAGAAGGATAAATCCAAGAGCCAAATACGAATTCCAGCTGTGTTTGTTGCATTCAGTTACTCGCAAATACGCTTGGGAAAGGTGCAGTGGATATCGGCTCTGAACGCGAAGTCGGAGAGCAGAGTTCAAATTCCGGTTGAATTCGTTGCATTCACTTACGTGCAAATACGCTTGGGAAAGGTGCAGTGGATATCGGCTCGGAACAAGAAGTCGGAGAGCAGAGTTCAAATTCCGGTTGAATTCGTTGCATTCACTTACGCGCAAATACGCTTGGGAAAGGTGAAGTGGATATCGGCTCGGAACGAGAAGTCGGAGAGCAGAGTTCAAATTCCGGTTGAATTCGTTGCATTCACTTACCCTTGGGAAAAATATTAACCCGTCACTTTTCCCTCCAGTTATGGATTAAATCACAGGACAGATGGTTCTATAGCCTTGGCTGGCAACCAGTCTACCACAGAAAGCAATGCTAACCAAATGCGGGATAATCTTCTGCCCAGTCAGTCATGTCACTTTTGAGCCATGATCGCCCAAAGTGTGTATCACGTATGGCACTTAAGTAACTGACTGGCACGAAAACAATTGGATTCAAAGAGATAACAATTGACGTTGTATTTAAATGTTTGAAGATGATAGTTTTTTGGTAAGGAAGACTCTGTAAAAACTTTTCACAGGCGAAAAGTGTGAGAGAAAACAGTGTCAGAATAGAAATTGTGGATTATATCTGGCAATTGCAACCGTAAAATGATTAGACTTAGATACCAATCTATTCAGTCATTCAGCCAGTTAAGTGCCATACGTGATACACGCTTTGGGCGATCATGTCCCAAAAGAGAGATGACTGACTGAACAAAAGATTATCCTACTGTAGGTTGCCATTGCTTTCTGCGGTAGATTGGTTGCCTGCAAAGATTTTAGAATCTAATCTACTCTGCCATTTAACCCAAAGCTGGAAAGAGAAGAGACAGATTAATACATTTTCCAAGGGTACTTGTGTGTAAGTGAATGCAACGAATTCAACTAGAATTCAAACTCGGCTTCCTGAACATCTTATATCAGGACCTTGAATAATTTCTTTAAATTTTATATTAGGATCTTGAATAAGTTCCTGATAATCTTTAATGAAAAGTAATATTTTATTGACAAAAAATTAGTAACAAACATGTCATTGAAATTATTGTCCATTACTAGCCACTACTTATTCCATATTTCTGGCTGCATTTGAATTCCACACCAGAAGAATAAAATGTCTTTTGATGCTAACCATATTTTGGCATTTTTATAAGAATTAAAGTGCTGCTCACCCAGGCCATGTGCCATCGATAACAAGGGATAAATGGACGGGACAATGTTTGATGATTACGGCGGGTGGGATATTACTTTTCATTTAAGCGTTTTCAAGTAGCGTTTCCAAGTAGGTTTTTCAGTCTGCCCTGTTATTTAACCCATAGCTAGAGGAAGAAGCTACGGATTAATAGCTTTCCCAAAGGTATTTGCGTGTCGTTGAATGCAAGGAACTCAACTGAAATTCGAACTCGGCTCCCCGATTTCTCATTCCAAGCCGATATCCCCTGCACGACAACGCACATAAATTCGGGAATCGATGTATCAGACAGGAAAGCTTATCAGAACAATCACCGTCAAAATAATTAAAAAGAAAAGCGCCACAGAGAAGTTAAGGCGATAGAAAAATTACTGTAAGACTGGATTTTTGAAGAATCTACAGTCATACATGAGAACATAACAACACCGGAAAAATAACACACTTAAAAATGGCCCGTGAAGATGCTGAAATCGCTTGGAAAGTCAAAAATTGTGGAATATTATTAAATTCTTTATCTCCAGCAAAAAAGAAAGATGTAAAAACATTGCAAAAAAAAAAAAAAAAATTAAATAAAAAAATTAATAAAATTTTGCTTATCGGTCGTTTTTAACGAAACATGTTTAAATGAAAGTTTGCTACCCAAATATACACTACCGGCCATAAGTATTAGGTCACCCAAGTGTTTTAAAAAGAGATTTATTTCATACTATTTTTTAGTATTTGTTGCCAATTGAATAATTGTGAATGAAAATAGAATGGTTCTTTTGTTAATACTGAACAATAACATATGCATCAAATAAATTTATAAATATTTAATAATTACCTATATTGCAGTTTCATCAATGAAAGAATGAAGAAAATTTAGGGGAATTCGGACGTGTTCAACTTTGCTTCCTAGCCTTGTAAAATCTTGCAAAATAATAATAACAAAAGAACTATTCTATTTTAATTTATAATTATCCATTTGGCAATAAATACTAAAAATAGTATAAAATACATAATTTCTTTTAAAAATATGTGGTGGGCTAATAATTATAGTCGATAGAGTATATATATCTATATCGTAAACACCAGATCAAATGAGCCAGCAATTTTCAATGCAGATATAAATGGTATATTTATAATTGTGGACCATGTTTTTTTTTACTCAGACATGGCAGTTGGTTTGGTATAATCATTTCACTTATTGTGAGTGAAAAACGCCAGAGCGAAAAACTTCAGTGGGTTATTCTCCTGAAGACCCACTGACCATCAGTCATAGTGATGAAAGGCAAAACAATTCTCAAACACGAATAAGCGAGAGCAGTTTCAATTTGAAGATGTTAAAATTAGCAATTCATTTCTTGGCCAAATTATTAGGTTGTCCCAAAAGGTCGTAAATACTTGCAAAAAATTGAATTTTTATGCAATTTTGCGTTTATATTGTTATAGTGATCTTCATCTTTGTATTCCAGATGGCAATTGATAAAATTGAGCTGCGAGTTTTGATTCGTTACTGCTGGAAGCGAGGCCTTTCAACCAGAAAAGCTGCAGAAGAGATTTGTGCTGCCAAAGGTGAAGGAACAATTGCATATACGGCGATCTCAAATTGGTACAAGCGTTTCGATTTTGACCACATGAGTCTTAAAGTTGGATGATAGAGACTTGCAAATCGGGTTGGGCATTGCGCCTTCATCGAGCACTCTAGAATTGGCTGATGAGCTTGGAGTTGGCAAATCGACAATTCACCAACATTTTAAGCACCTTGATTTTGTTCACAAAAAGCCGTTCCAAGATCCGCACGAACTCACCGAAGCACAAGCCAACAGACGAGTTCAAATTTGCCATCAATTGCTCAGCAATCCATTGGACGAGTGTCTTTGGAAGAGCACTGTGACATCCGACGAGAAATTGGTCTATCTGGTCCAGCAAAATCGAGACAAGCAATGAGTTCAGAAAGGGCAAGAGACACCATCGGTTCCAAAACAAGATCGATTCGGCAAGAAAGTCATGTTGTGCGTTTGGTGGAACTTTGAAGGAATCGTGTATTTTGAGTTGGTTCCGAATGGTCGTGCCATCAATGCCAAACTTTACTGTTAACAACTTCAGCGGGTCTACGAAAAGTTAAAGCAAAGTACCCGGCTCTGATCAACCGAAATCGCGCTTTGATGCAGCAGGACAATGCCAAGCTACACACCGCCAGGAAGACTAAAGACAAATTTGAAGAGCTGGACGGCGTTGAGGTTCCGTCACATCCAGCCTACGGTTCTGAATGTGCTCCATCAGATTACAGCCTTTTCCGCTCAATGCAACACTTTCTGAAGGGCCGCCAATTCGATTCGTTTGATGAAGTCGAGGAAACGTGTCAAGAATTCTTTGATTCGAAGCCGGCTAAATGGTACTTTGACCAGATCCGAAAGTTTGCAGATCGATAGCAGAAAGTCTTGGAAAATGATGGTCTTTATTTTTACCAATAATTTTTGTTGTTTTTTAGGGTAAAATGTCAATTTTTTGCAAGTGTTTTCTGATAACCTATGATTACTTGGCTAGTAAAATTTCAATTCTTTGCAAATGTTTATGAACTTTTGGGACAACCAAATAATAAGAGACTGAAGTTCATTTTCGTGCTCAGTTGCAAGTTTTACTTTATTAGACCTTATCGTAAGTAACATTAGAACAGGAGAAAATGATTGTGTCATCAGCATATATACCTAGTCGAGAACTAATGACATATAGAACGTTGTTGATTAAAATTAGGAACAACGTAGGTCTTAGGAACACCTGCAATAATTCCGAAAGATATAGATGAGTGACCATTCAAGATAACATTATCGCAGTAATTACTTTTTCAACTTGAGAAGAAGACCAGGCATCTGAACAATGTCAATTTCTTTCGAGATATCTGAAGCAAGAGTCCTCGCTTGATAATTCTTGTCGCGAGTCTTAAAGACTTTAATTAGTAACAATTAACACATCGATAGTTGAACTAGAAACAAAAAACCATATTGTTTCTCTGAAAAAAAAACCCGTATGATGTAATATGTTTAATCAATTCTGAGTTAATTATATACTCTCGTACTTTGCCAAAGAGTTATAGAAAACTAATCAGTCGAGATTTCGAATGACTGAACGGGTCGCCTGAGTTTAAAAAAAAAACAGAAACTACAGAAAGTGATTTCCAACTAGCCAGAAAGCAAGAAGCGACAAGAGATTTATTGTAGAGTTAAAAAAGAACCAGCAGATAGTTCAGAAGCACTTTTTACGACTGTTGCATAGAAACCATCATTGTACACATTTTGTGGGAATCCAGTTTAAAGAGAACATAAAACACAGTCAACTCTACATGCATATCACACAGTAGAAACATATTCAAAGTGGAAATGCAGGCAACGATGTTTCAGATTAGTGAAGAGTAGAGTTGGAAGAGAATTTACGAGCAATGCATTCTGATTAATCAACAAATGAGGATAATGCCTTAAATTGAGTGAAGATAGAAGGATTTGTGCAATTACTTTTGTTTAGCACACAATTACAGAGTCTGCAGTAGTCACAAGAACCAAACTTTTTAAATGACATACGATAACACATTCTCTTAGAGGCTGAACAGGCAGGTGTGAACCAACTAGGGTATTATGATATAACCTGATATTTCTGATATTACAAGAAAGCATCGATACCGGCTTTACCCCAAGAAGATACTCCGTTTATCAATAAACATTTTTAAAAGTCATTCCTAGAAACGAAGTTGTCGCAGATATAGCATATGACCTGCTACTAACTTGAAAGGTATTTTAAATATCTTTTGTGCCTGTTAAAAATACCCAAAGGGGCATGAACCTTAACCCATTACAGACCTATATCCCATTTTTCTGAAAGATGGACATAAATGTGGGTGAAACCTACAAATAATACTGACATTTTTGGAATTGTAATTGATACATGGATGTGCGTTGTGGTGCATTGGATATCGGCTCGGAACGAGAACTCGGGGAGCCGAGTTCAAATTCCAGCTGAACTCATCGTATTCACTTACGCGCAAATACCCTTGGGAAAAGTATTAATCCGTCTCTTCCTTCCAGTTATGGGTTAAATAACAGGACAGATTGGGTTCTATAGCCTTGGTCGGCAACCAGTCTACCGCAGAAAGCAATGGCAACCTACTGCGGGATAATCTTCTGCCCGGTCAGTCATGTCTCTTTCGAGACGTGGTCGCCCAAGCGTGTTTCATGTATGGCACTTAACTGACTGACTGCATTGATGCAGGGACGTTCGTTGTGGTGCAGTGGATATCGACTCGGAATGAGAAATCTGTGAGCCGAATTCAAATTCCAGTCGAATTCGTTTCATCACTTATGCACAAATACCCTTGGGGAAGGTATTAATCCATCGCTTCTCTTTCCAGGTATGAGCAATAATAGACGAAGTTACTTTTTTTTAAACATTCCACCCCAAGCAATGCGGTTTTACTGGCACTGGTGCGCAGGGGGTTACATATGGGGAAAGTGATGAGAAAGAGGAGCAGTTTATAGGAGATTTCAGAAACAGGCTAATAGAGGGATGAAAATACTGGTGAGATAGGTTACATTTTATCGGTTTCACTGTAAAAGGGTGGGACCTAGTTTCGAGTTTAGTAGCTCGAGTAAATTCATATATAGGGGGCACCAGTGAGCTAAGTTCATTGGAGCAGAAGCCATTAAAGTATTTTTAGAAGAGAAATATGGAAGCCATATCACGCCTGAACTGCCAATTTGAGATCGATTACATTACAGATTCTCCGTTGGATTTTGTCAAGAATCCTGATGTGAATAGCAGGGGTACCTGACCAGAGGTGGCAGCAGTGTTCAATACACTGGCAGATGGTATATATATATATATATATATATATATATATATATATATATGCAGGATGGATTCAGGCGAGAAAAACTTATGAGCTATTTCTTACTCCAGTCCACCCCCGATCAGAGTTTCTTTTAAAGCTCCGCAGGGAGGTTAGCATTTTCAGCCTCAACAACGTTTATTGAATGAGAATTTGGTCATGTGACAGATTTATAGTGCGTCCAAGCAAAGTTATATATATATATATATATATATATATATATATATATATATATATATAATGGTTTTGAATCATCAGAAATCTAATTATTTGAGGTTTCCTTGAAAAAACAAAAACAAATCAAACTGCTTGGATAATAGATATTCTTAGGAAAACCTTATTATAACTGTGTTTTTCAATCCCTTTGTTAGTTCGCACGATTATTACACCCTGTCAATACCTCAGGAATAATAGACTACTCCGTTTGAATTGCGTGGAAATGGGCAAGAAATACTACTTGGTTTCAAGGATAAAATGTATGAGACACTACTTGGTTTTAGTTAGAAAATTAATAATATATGAAAACCGTAACGTTTTCACTGGTTAACATTTTCTGTAATAGCAAAATGGGTATCTGCTTATGTTGTCAAATGTAATCAAAGTTAGAATCAAACAAAACTTTGCTATTTGAAACGGCGTCTATGGAAGGAGGTCAACTAAAATTGCTGAAGCACAAAAAGACACCACTTGGTTTCAATTATGAAACACTACTCGGTTTGAGTAAGAAAATTACTGCTGTCATATATGGTCAGGCGCCCCTGTTGTTCATCACAGTGTTCTCGACAGGCTCCAAAGGAGAATCTGTAATGTGATAGGTCCTGACCGGGCAGCTAGACCCCAGCCACTTTCGTACCGGCGGGATGTGGCTTCCCCCTACAAATATTTTCATGGCTTCTGCTCCGACGAACTTAAGTCACTGGTGTCCCCGCCACAAGAATTTACTCGGGCAACCAGGCTGGCAACAAAGTATCACCCATTTACAGTTAAATCAACCAAAAGCAGCCGACAATTCTACTTCAGCAGCTTTTTCTTTCTCGCCTGTGGAACTCCCTTCCATATACTTGCTTTCCTGACGGCTACAACCTCCAGAAATTTAAATGCAATGTCAATACCCATCACTTATCCACTTGAGTCCACTTCTTTCTACATCAACCCGTATATCTTTTTTTTTTTTATCTTTTCTCTCTACCTTCTCAAATGTCTTCACACCTGTGTTCCTATCCTTCTCTTGCAATTTCTCTGACACCCACTGTTACAGGTTCTGCTTTCTCTTCACTCTCCTCCTGTCTAAACTTTTACTTTCTTATGTAGCCCCCTGCGCATCAGTGGCGGTACCGCCTTGCTTGGTGTGAAATGATTAAAATACATATAGATGAAACCCATGAAACTTTCACGGGTTAAAACTAGTTAACATTTTTTGTAATAGAAAAATGGATGCATGTTTCTGTTGTCAAGTGTAATCAGCATTAAATCTTTGGTATTTGAAACGGCGTTCTATAGAAAGAGGTCAAATAAAACTACAGGAGAATCCTAGATATCCTATTCAGATCAGCATAGAACAGAAAATTTCCATCACTAAATATTCATTCAAATGGAATAAAGGACATTATTGTATAACAGAGATATAAATGATTTCGTACACGCTATCATAATAACAATCTCCCAATGTCAAAAAGATCATCAACTGTAAGAACAGTTTCAATTTCAGCACACAAACAAATGGCACATGGAATAAGAAAGATTTAACTTGAGTGCATCCCAAACAATCAAACTAGGATAGAATTCCAGAGAAGCGTGGCAGTATAAATGTCCAGAGGCTCAATCGCGTGAAGTCATCTTGAACTATAACAATTCTGCCATCCAGAAATAGCGTAAAATCTTCTTTGAAATCCTTCAACGTAATGCCGATAGATGTTTAGGACAACGACAAGAAAATGAAATGACTATTAATAAATTGTAGATATACAAAACACATTCATTCTAACTAGTGAAAATAGGGGTTCAATACCACATAAACAACAAACACCAATAAACAGACACGTCGATAAAAGCAAAATTGTGTATATGAGTGTGTGTATTAATCTGTATATGCGTCTATATGCCAGTGTATTAATCTGTATATGTGTCTGTATGGCTGTGTATGTCTGTATACCCGTCTATTTGTCCATGTGTGGATGTTTGTAGGTTTGTATATGTGTGTGTTCATGCCTTCTCCTCATTTAATATCTGAATAACTTCATAATAATCAAAATCTATCTTATTGTTACACTTAGAATTTAAAATTCGCAATAAAAATAAAGTGAATCTAATAGTCGATTAATAATGCTGATCTCAATTTAATCAAATATTAATATTAATGCCCCAAAAATTGTTTTTTAAAGTTTGTTCTCATATTTTTTAAATTAGGAATTACTCTATTCTGATTGGTATACACTATCTATATAACAATGCCTACCTGATTAAGGAAGTTGGACTAGGTTTTAACCTCTTAAAACCCTTCAACTTGAAATAAACCTCATCAGTTGATAAGGTACAGGAAGTATCGAAACAAAATAGCTACTTTTGTAGTAATATTATAACATATCGCCCGGTTCACACGCCATCCACGGCTATTGAACAGGTGAAGAGGCTCATCTCTTGTTTCCTGTTTAGTATGCGGTTTCCGATTTTTTCTCTTTTCCAGTCTTCTCACTTTTTTTTTCAATTGGAGTAGACTAAACTGTCGCCCTGTTCACACTCCACCCTCGTCTACTGAGCAGCTGAAGTGGCTCATCCCTTCTTCCCTCTTTAGGATGTGGTTTCCGGCTTTCTCTTTTCCAATCTTTTCACTCCTATGTAGCCCCCTGCACATCAGTGGCGTTACCGCCTTGCTCGGGGTGATATGATTAAAAAAATGACATACTACATATCCATTTGTGTAAACATACAAAAAACGCAGTCTTTAAAACCGAATGTAGAAACATTTGAAACGAATCGGGAAAATAGTCTAAAATAAACAGAAACTTTGTGAAATTTACCGGTAACACAGAACGAATAACTCGAAAACTTTTTAAATTATATTCTAACTAGCAGTATAGCCCGGCATTGCTCGGGTGTAATGACAGCTTTAAAACTAATCCATGATCCTTGAGCTCAAACTCTTTGGACGTTGACACGAAAGATTAAAAAGCAATAGTTGTTTCCAGTTAAAGCGAAACCGTAGACTGAAAGAAAAATGAATGGATGTAAGGTAAATTTTGATTTCCTGGTATTGATATCAAATAATTTTTTTCGTGGTAAACTGAATTTTGAAGACTAGATAAGTCTTCTGAGTAAATGGTATCATGGCTGAGACTAAAAACTACAATTATACCTACTTAGAGCCAAAACCCGAATCAAAAACTAAAATAAAAGGGCTGAAAAAAATACAGACATACAGGCAGATAAACAGACACACATACAAACATCTTGCCTTATATATATATATATATATATATATATATACTATCGATTTTCTGCATTATTGTAAGAACTGCAACCTTGAAACTTCTGAATATCATTTCTTATATCTTTGTCTATGAATGTATCAAATTTGATTAAAATCGGACCACTCCTTCTATAACCCGATTTTTTCTATTTTCTGTTTTCTATATTTATCGCGGGTACCTCGACACAAAACCTAGCTAAGAACACTCACAGACGCTTATAGTACACCTGCGTAAATTTCCAAGAAAATCGGTTCAGCCGTTTCGGAGTCTTTAGGCAACTGATACACACACACACACACACACACACACACACAGACAAACACACAGACAGACAAAGTTTCATTTATAAATAAGTTTTGAAAATTGATAGGCAGTACTCTTCCATATTATTCAACCAAACATAATTTACAGAATTATTGCTGCCTAAAAACACGTTTATATATATATATATATATATATATATATATATATATATATATATATATTACAGTATAGTTCACCCAGTACAAGCTTTAGAGGTCACTCGAGTTTTTTACGTTAAAGAGTAGCTTATAAAAGATAAGGATAAGCGAAGAAGATAGCGGTTGACTGTAGATTTGAAAAGGTCGAGATTGTAGTGATTGGCGAAACATCATTTTGGGAGTCTTTTCTAAGGAAAGCGCTTCGCAGGAAAATATGAATGTGTGAAAATTACTTTTTGCCGATGGAATACGGAGATAATGTGTAGGTAGTTTGCTACTATATAAGTGGCATGACGGGTCCTTGCCATGAAGGTCAGACGTGGTGGCACCAGGAGATGCAGTCCGTCCGACCACTTTCTAAGGTAGAACATATAGCAAAAAGACTCGCCATATTACGCCTGTAAGACAGAGAGTGAGGTGTAGAAAATAATTTTGCTCCGACAAGGACTAGTAAACGCTTTTGAACTCTATCCAGACTGGAAAATGTGGTCTGAGCATTTCCTTCACAAATATTTTTTTTTAATCATGTCACCCCAAGCAAGGCATTCCACTGCCACTATAGCGCTGTGGGTTACACAGGGCGATAGAAGAGTTAGGATGTACATAGGGGGAGAGTTGGAGAGAATGGGAGGGTTAGTGTGTTAGGAGGTGTCTATTGACGTTACATTTAAACTCCTGGGGGTTATAGCCGTCGGGGAAGCAAGCATGCGGAAGGGAGTTCTACAGGCGGGAAGTGCGAGAAAAGAAGCTGTTGGAGTAGAAATTGCGGTTACATTTCATCGGTTTCACTGTAAAAGGGTGGGAGCTAGTTGCCAATGTAGTATCTCGTGCAAACTCACACCTGGTGGGCACCAGTGATTTAAGTTCATCAGAGCAGAAGCAACAGTACTTCAGTTTTGGTATAATCGTGTTCTTATAAAAGCAGAGAATAGCATGAGCAAACAAGTACTTACTGGAGCGGTACAGGCAGTCGATCATTTTACTTGCATCTTTGACGATGGGAGGTATATGGAACTTACATTTGAGGTCGGGTGTGTGTCTGAGGTCTAAATATCCTCAAAAGGTACGGGGTCTCCTCGAAGGGATAATCCATTCATCGTGACTGGTAGTAGTTATGATCGACTGTGACGGTAGATCTGAACGACAGTGACGATAGGTCTGATCGATGGTGGTAGGTTTGATCGACAGTGGCGGTAATGATCAAGGGTGACAGTAGGTCTGATCGACGGTGCAGGTCTGATCGACGGTGGCGGTAATGATCGACGGTAGGTCTGATCGACAATGATAGGTCAGATCGACAGCGACGGTAGTTTTGTTCACTGGTGAAAGTAGGTCTGATCGACGGTGACTGTAGACCTGATCTACAGTGAGGATAGGTCTGACTGAGGTTGGTAGGTCTGATTAACGGTGGTGATAATGATCGACGGTGATCGACGGTAGGTCTGATCGACTGTGGTAGGTCTGATCGACAGTAACGGCAGGTCTGTTCGACGGTGGTAGGTCTGATCGACTGTGGCAGTAATGATCGACGGTGACGGTAGGTCTGATCGACAGTGGTAGATCTGAACGACGGTGGCGGTAGATATGATCGACGGTGGTATGTCTGATCGACGGTGACGGTAGGTCTGATCGACAGTGGTAGATCTGAACGACGGTGGCGGTAGTTATGATCGACTGTGGTAGGTCTGATTGACGGTGACGGTAGTCATGTTCACTGGTGACGGTAGGTCTGATCGACGGTGACAGTAGTTATGTTCAACAGTAGGTAGGTTGATCGACGGTTGATCGACGGTAGGTTGATCGACGGTAGGTTGATCGACGGTTGAAAGTCTTATCGACGGTGGCGGTAATGATCGAAGGTAACGGTAGGTCTGATCGACGGTGGTAGGTCTGATCGACTGTGGCGGTAATGATCGACGGTAACGGTAGGTCTGATCGACGGTGGTATGTCTGATCGACGGTGACGGTAGGTCTGATCGACGGTGGCGGTAAGGATCGACGATGACGGTAAGTCTGATCCACGGTGATAGGTTTATCGACGGTGGCGGTAAGGATCGACGGTAACGGTAGGTCTGATCGACAGTGGTAGATCTGAACGACGGTGGCGGTAGTTATGATCGACTGTGGTAGGTCTGATCGACGGTGACGGTAATGTTCACCGGTGACGGTAGGTCTGATCGACGGTGGCGGTAATGATCGACGGTGACGGTAAGTCTGATACACGGTGAGAGGTTTATCGGCGGTGGCGGTAGTTCTGATCGAGAGTGACGGTAGGTCTGATCGACCATGACAGTAGTTATGTTCAACAGTGACGGTAGGTTGATCGACGGTTGAAAGTCTGATCGACTGTGGCGGTAATGATCGACGGTGACGGTAGGTCTGATCCACGGTGATAGGTTTATCGACGATGGCGGTAAGGATCGACGGTAACGGTAGGTCTGATCGACAGTGGTAGATCTGAACGACGGTGGCGGTAGTTATGATCGACTGTGGTAGGTCTGATCGACGGTGACAGTAGTCATGTTCACTGGTGACGGTAGGTCTGATCGACGGTGGCGGTAATGATCGACGGTGACGGTTAGTCTGATCCACGGTGATAGGTTTATCGGCGGTGGCGGTAGTTCTGATCGAGAGTGACGGTAGGTCTGATCGACGGTGACAGTAGTTATGTTCAACAGTGACGGTAGGTTGATCGACGGTTGAAAGTCTGATCGACGGTGGCGGTAATGATCGACGGTAACGGTAGGTCTGATCGACGGTGGTAGATCTGAACGACGGTGGCGGTAGTTATGATCGACGGTGGTATGTCTGATCGAAGTCATTTTAATCACTCTATTGTAAATTATTTGTTAAGTATAGTTAAAGAAAATAAGAATAAAAAAAGAAGTTATAAAAGAAAAAGACCAAATAAATAAGATACAAGAAGTTAAATAATAAAATAATAAGAAATAAATAATAAAACGAGCTAATACGATAAATCGATATATATATATATATATATATATATATATATATATATATATATATATATATATATATATGCTCTAATTACGATTGAGTTCTCTGGGGAAGAAAATTTTAAAAACGGTTTCCATTTCAGCTATATACGTGACTCTTCAGAAATGAATTGAGTTCTCTCGGGAACTGGCGTGTGTAAACACTGCTGATATACAACACGTTAAAATTTCCCTTCTCTGATACCATGAGTCGATGGCTTAGGAAGTAGAGACTCCGACTGACACCAAATCGGTCGAGTTTCGATCCCGGCCAGAGGCGAGTGGATGTGTCTAGTCACACTGATGAGCTGTGATACAGAGAAACAGGCTTGTATGTGGATGACACACACACACATGTAAATATATATATATATGTTGGTTTGCGTTCTTCTCTTCTTCCGAAAATAAACTGTCTTGGCCGTATGTAGGAAGGTCAGTACAACCGAGCATAACTGATCTATGACATCGAATAACCCAAGTGAAGTCTTAATTGGTTGCCTTTTTTTGGGTGGGGGACTTATATAATTCAAATCCTAAAGGTAGCAAATTTGGCAAAAAAAGTCAGCGTGCGGGCCGAATACTGATCATATTTGGTCGGGTCGCCTATCAAAGAAGTCTGTTGTTTGTTTAAACCCGATACTTCAAGTGATATAGAAGCAACAACTTTGACGACTCGTCTAGTTTCGGCACTCAAAGATGCATTCTTAATAAAAAAAATAGTATAAAATGTCTAAATACGATTTTCTTATTTTATCTGCTATTTTCTTTGTCCTATCGAGAAGAGTTATTCTTTCACTAAAACAATAAAAAATGGTTAAAATGCTTGATGAAAGGAAAGAACCTCTCTTTAAATAGCGAAATATGTTCACCAAGATAGAATTAACTCTCTTTGACCGGAAAGAATTCATCAAAGGAACGAATAATTTCAATTAGTCTGTTTGACGACGCAGGCTTAAGCTTGCAAAAGCAGACCCAAAATCGTTAGTTCGGAAATAAAAGAGTAGACACTTTCGTTGGAGTCAAGCACTAATTAAATTCGTCCAAAATTCAAAGAACAACAAAATAAAATGTGTTTGAGAGTCGTTATTTTGTCCAAGTCTGTAATTGTCTGAGAACAGCACACAATAATTTGCAATTCATAAAATGCAACAGATATAACGAGCGTTTGCGTCTGGAACCAAATTTATCAAAGTATAAATAAGTAAATTAATTACCGCTAATTTTAGACCTAGGCAAAATAATTGCAGCTTCATTAACTGCAGAAATTTCTAATAAAAATTATGTTTAGCCTGGAACATATTTTAAACACACACACACACACACACACACACACACACACACACACACACACACACATATATATATATATATATATATATATATATTTCATGTGTAAACGAGTTATTGCGCGACCTAGGTTTCTACCATGAGTGGTGCCTTTAGGTGATTTTCAATAACTGATTTTACCGTTTACCGTTTAAGAACGCTCATTTAACGGTGTTATTTTTGAAGGCTCACGTGGCAGGGAATTTTTGAACGCACAATTTTTAAAATTACAAGCAATTATGACGTTTTCATCAATGGTTGTATGAATCTAAGAGATATATACACTTAGTCATAAGTGTAACCATACTAAACAAAATATTTCTTAGGTTCATGCAACCATGGATAAAAATGTCATAATTTCTAATGATTTTAAAAATTGAGCGTTCGAAAATTCCCTGCCACGTGAGCGTTAACCAAAAAAACAAAAAAACAAAATAAAACACCATTACATGAGCGTTCTTTAAAAAAAAACAGAAAAAGGTAAACGGTAAAATTATTGCAAATCGCCTGAAGACACTACTCATGGTAGAAACCTAGGTTTCGCAATAACTCGTTTACAAATGGAAAATATTCAAAAGTTCTACAATATAATTGTATTGAAGACTTTTAAATACAAGTGTGCACTAGTCTAATCTTATTATGACCAGAAACTATGTAATTAAACAATCAATATATATATATATATATATATATATATATATATATATATATATATATATATAAACAGGGTATATCAAGAATACTTTTACAAAAGTTAAAGGCGAATTCCTCATACTAACACGGCGACAAGAGTCCATATAAAGTTATACCTGCAAATACTTCGTTTTTTGAGTTATTTAGTTTAAATATGTTGCCATATAGACTAAGTTACATTTGTCATTTGCGCACATTTGGATGAAGTAGTAAGCTATCTGAGAGGTGCTCCGTTTAACCACGCCAGGATATTAAGATCGTGAACAGGCAGATATAATTTTTAAATGCGATTACGCGAATGGTAATAGACGTAAGGCTGCAAGACTGTATCAGATTATAATTACAGGTTTAAGAGAGAGGATTTATCCAAAACTTTGCTGTTGTTTATCGTCTCTCTGTTGAGAAAGGATCTGTGTCAAGAAAAATCGAGAAAAGACCACGAAGAACACATTCTGCAGACTAAGCATTAAACTTAAAATGAAAAGATTTCGAATGATTCGGACGCCACGAAACAAATTATTTTGCTAAAGTTAACTGTTCCATGGGAAGAGAATATTCAAGAGGCATTTAAGAGAAAATATTGTAAATCACTATTAGATGACTGTAGAACTAAAGGATGGCGTACTCATTGTTTCCTGACGGAGGGTTCACCGAACATTTAATGATACGAGCCCTTACTAGCCTAGGGATAACTGGACAAAAAAGAAGGCGGGCGATTCAAATGATCCTGGAGTCCGTCAAAAAGGCCACTAGGTGGTTGTGGATAAATAGGGTTAATGAGTGGCCCAAAACTACGATCGTCTCGATTGGTTAGCGACATGTGTTTTTATAAGCTTTTGGCCTTGTTTTTGTCTGGGAAGCCAACCACAAAGTTTTGAAAGTATATATATGTTACGGAAATTAACGAAACTTGGTTATAATCAACCGACAATTTGTAATGAATTATTTTGAACATTATTTTTACCGATACTCGTATTTAAGTAGATATTCTCTTTTTAATTAAACAGTATTTTTATATTTTTATCTACCGGCCTGATTATTTACGATAAATTTTTATTACGAAAATGTGTTCTATCCAGCAGGATTCGAATCTGCGACCCCTATTACATAGGGGAAGCATACTATTTGATCTGGTACCGTCTTGACCACTCGACCATGGATAGCCTCTTGATCAGACGACGTTTTTATCATGCTTATATAACACAATTTTCGATTTACCGTAAACCAGCATATCTGCTCTGAAATGTATCGTAATGTCAACAAATGTAAACATGTTACGGAAATTAACGAATTTTAACGAAACTTGGTTATAAGCAACCGACAATTTGTAATGAATTATTTTGGACATTATTTTTACCGATACTCGTATATATATATATATATATATATATATATATATATATATATATATATAAAATGAACACTACCATCGTTTTCGAACTAAAAAGGGACAGTAGATCACGTTTATAAGCGAACAGCTAGACAACTTGCTGATATAATTTGATTATCGAAATAATAATATAATAAGACTTATAGAAAGAATATATTACAGAGAACAAGTGCAATCGTGAAGTATTGAGGAGCCTGGAACCACCTCTTAATTGATGTTGTTCTCAGGTCCACCCTGACTCGAGATCGTAGCACCTGTTAGGGTCCCAGCTGTGGGTAAATAGTTAACTCCCAAACTGGAGTTAAAACACTATGAAAGTATAAAAAAATTGTAGCAATACTTTTTGAGAGAAACAATATTACCAGCAGTACATTTTTGAAAGAAAAATATTCCTAGCAATATATTTATGAAAAAAAAATTACTAACAAAAAATCTTTGTAGAAAAAACAGATAACAGCAATATATTTTTGAAGAAAAAATATCTTTACCAGTAATATATCTGATCTTTCGACAAAACCATCTTTACTTTATTCTCTACAAACTGATTTCTTGCAAAGAAGACATATTCTATTGATACGAATTTATTGCGAAAATCTCGTCGGTATTAAATAACCCATTGAGGTGTTGACATGCTGTGAAACAAAACTAACCGGACAAATCAAACTTACCTAACGGGCTCGTGTAAATGGACAGTATAACAAAATCTGGAAGAGATAGCTAATTTTTGTTTATTGACTGATTTGTTTTTTTACGGCTTATCAATTTTTTTGCAGGTTATTTAAAAACAGAAAAAATGTTTTTAGATTATAAGACGTTTTAGTGATAATGATTTACTGACACAAGTACTACGAATTAACCCATAGTTGAGAGGAGGATAAGTTGATTCATACCTTTTCGAAGGATATGTGCGCATAGGGGAATATAACGAACCGGCAAGCGACTACCCATTTATGTACTGACCAGGCTTGGTGTTGTTTAACTTACGTACGAGAAGCGGTGCTTCTACGTGAGATAGCTAAGATTACAAAATCCGTTATGATTCGAAAAGAACATTTTTTTTATAATCATATCGCCCAAAGCAAGGCATGTTACTGCTACTGTTTTGCAGGAGGTTACGTAGGAGGAAAGTTATGAGAAAGATTGGCAGGTTATAGGGCGTGTCAGGAAGTGGGTAAGAGAAGAAAGAGAATACTGATGAAAGTAGAGTAAGCGGAGAAAGGAGCATGAGAGAGAGGATGCAGCTTAGTGAGATAAGAGATGACTTGGCTTTACATTTAAATTCTTAGAGATTGTAGCTGTTGGAGAAGCAAGTAAACGGAAAAAAGAAGCTGCTGGAGTAGAATTTGCTTTTACAATTTGTTGGTTTCACAGTAAAAGGGTGGGATGAAGTTGCTAATCTTGTGGCTCGAGTAAATTTATATATAGGGGGCACCAGTGAGCTAAGTTCATCGGAGCAGAAGCTGTGAAAGTATTTGTAGAAGCGACACAAGGAAGCCACATTGCGCCTGTGAGAAAGTGACTGTATCTGAGCTGCCAAGTCGGGATCAATCACATTACAGATTCTCTGTTGGATTTTGTCATGGACCCCTAGGTGGATAGCAGGAGCACCCAACCAGATATGGCAGCAGTATTCAATGCACGGGCGGATGGTAGATTCATATTTAGGCATGATGGTTTTTAGACGGGAAAATCTTCCTGGTTCTATACAGAGAACCCACTTTCTTAGCAGCAGATTTAGACGTGGATTCTATATAGTCATTTTACTTGTTGTGATAATTAACCCGAGGAGGCGCAGTGTTTTGCTTTCAGGGAGACTAGACTGATCCATACTAATGGGGGAGGGTAGGAGCATATTAAGTTGAGGAGATCTATAATCGCTCATGTCCTAAATGTATAGAACAGCTGACATAAAAGTCATACACGAGGAGATGGGTTTAAAAAGCCGAAACGATGCTTTGACACACTGTTGTATTTTATGTGTGCACACACAGTATTGTATGAACTTTACAAGATAGCCATATATAAGATGAAAAGAAATGGTGACAAGATACGTAAACATGAGACTTACGGACAGCAAGATAAAGACTGTGTGATATTAAAAAAGTATAGTCGCTAATCTATATTTAAAAATGTCTCCTTGATAAAAACGAGGTTTCATATCACTCGATACAGCATATCAAGATGGAGTTTAGAACCAAACAAAAATATAAGTAAAACTGAAAGATAAAAAAATGGTTTCATTAATATATTCAATAGGTTATACTGAGCCGATCGTATCACGGAGAACGACTGATATATATATATATATATATATATATATATATATATATAGAGAGAGAGAGAGAGAGAGAGAGAGAGCTGAACAAAGATAAAAATATTGAGAAAAGAAAACAGTGTTATAAGACGAAGAGAGAGAGAATAAGAGAAAGGTAAGGCTTTTGATATGCAAGGCGGATTCAGTGTGACGAGTGGACGATGCGAAGTATTTGCGGAAATTTTCTAAAAGTTAGATTCTTAAAAAATAAACACCAAGCACAAGAGGAAATATGAACGTCAGCTAACATCAGTGATATATAACATATTTTCTAAGAGCTTGTAATGGACAAGAAAAAATATCTAAAATATAATTTCGCGAAACCAGCCAATATAGGTAATGGGTTTATATCACACATACAGTCTCTATCTCTGTCTTCACCCCCCCCCCCATATATATATATATATATATATATATATATATATATGTGTGTGTGTGTGTGTGTGTGTGTGTGCGTTGGAGAGAAAAATATATCTGCAAAAACAATATGAATAAAGGCAAAAAGAAAACTTTTCTTTCCGAAATCGTTTCGTCCTCTAATCTAAATGCTTACATTTTTTAATAAAGTCTGTCAGAAGACAAAATGCTTTGGTAAAGAAAAATTGTCCCCCCGCACACACATACGGATATATATATATATATATATATATATATATATATATATATATATATATATAGATGATTTGGTAGATAAATGACAAAATTTGTCATTATTTATCAGCTTGGTTTGTGGTGTTTTATATTTTCATAAATTGTGTATACATATATATATATATATATATATATATATATATATATATATATATAAAATTAAAAAAAAATAAAAAAAAAATATATATATAATTTAAAAAATTATATATATATATAATTATACCGAATGGTTATTAAATTGACATATTTATTTAAATGAAAGTTGTCATTATTTGTGAGATTGGTTTGTGGTGTTATATATTTTCATCAATTATGAACCTGCATAATCTCATATTTTGGGGAGATCAAGGTCTCGCCCTTTTACAGTTAGATCAACCAAATGCAGGCGACAGTTCTACTCCATTAGATTCAATTCTCGCGCTTCCCGCCTGTGGAACTCCCTTCCATATACTTGCTTTCTGATGGCAACAACCTCCATGAATTCAATACAAAGTCGTTTTCCATCTCTTATCCACTTGACTCCAGTTCTTTCTACATTACCCCGTGTATCTTGCTCTTTTCATTTCTCTCTACCTTCGTAAATGTCTTTACACCTGTGTTCACATCCCTCTCTTGCCCTCTCTCTTTCACCCCCAGTAGCTGGTTCGTCTTTTCTTCACTCTGCCCCTGTCTAAAACTAAATCTCTTATGAAGCCCTCATCAGTGGTGGTACCGCCTTTGCTTGGAGTGAAATTATTAAAAGAATTGCCACTGTTAGATATGTTGTGTTTTACCTCCTAATCACAGCTGACGTAAAAATCTGTTATAGTGGAACATCCTGTCGTCCCCTGAGAATGGAATGTTCTGCTTTATAAAAGATGGTAACGAGCGGTACGAAGATGGGCAAAGGTCTTAGGCATTCGCCTGAGTGCTCTATGATACTGTCAGCCCTCTGTCTTCGGGTAGAGGGCGCTCTCTGATTCCGAGCAGAGAGCACAAACCCAGTCGTGGTTCCGCCGAAGGGTAAAACCACGACTGGGGAAAAATAGACAGAGATTTTTTGACCCGGCTATATGGCCGGGAATACCCACTATAAAATGACCGACCATGTGTCACATCTGGCCTTGCGTGGGAAAGCTAGTAAATACGGAAAAGGTCTTAGGCATTCGCATGACTGCTCTATGACACTATCAGCTCTCTGCTTCCGAGCAGAGAGCACAAACCATCGTGGTTCCGCCGAAGGGTAGAACCACGACTGGGGAAAAATAGACAGACATTTTTTGGCCCGGCTATATGGCCGGGAATACCCACTATAAAATGACCATGTGTCACATCTGGCCTTGCGTGGGAAGGCTAGTAAATACGGAAAAGGTCTTAGGCGAAGACTAATAAGAAGACTAATTTATATATATATGTTCATTAATTTTGAGCAGATAAATTATATAAATATTCTTCGAATGTTTTACTTATATAAGCGCTTTCGGCTATACATTTAGCCATTATGAAGCATGTTTTATTTTACTGAATACATAGTTTGTTTTATACATGTATTTAGAGTTCTATGAGCTTTTTTAAAACACGGTTTGCATATTGTAGCCGTGTATATATGTATACGTGTGTGCGTGAGTTTGTAATATGAGCATTCTTGTGCCTCATCTAAGCTAAACGTAGAAAACTATATATATATATATATATATGGTCGGTATTGAAACTCATATATATATATATGAGTTCAATATATGGATCGTAATTCGACAAAGTGAATAGAATAAGCAAAGAACGGGTGGAAAAATTGTCTTTAATATCAAATGTTTCCTTTTAACAAGCTTCTTCAGAGATTTCTCCTTTAAAAAGCCTCTGAAGAATATTGTTAAAGTGAAAAATGTTAGAAACATGTTTTTTCTACCTGTTAGCTTATTTTATTCATATATATATATAACAAAATTTCGATGTTTAAATCCGTTAAATGGCCATTTCTACGAGGACTTTCTCGTTTCTTCAATAACAGCGAAACGAAATTTTTTTTATATAATCAAATTCAAATGACAAAAAATTTTATATCGGTAGAAGTCCAAAAAATTTCTATTCACAGGAAAATAAAATGGGGTGGGATTAATAATTTTTAAATTTAAAGAAGTAAGCAGGGAAGCAGACAGATACCTGTCTCATATTAGAAGACATCCCCTCCCCTTATCTGAGTTGAGAGTTTAAAAGTTGAAATTTAGCCATGTCAGAGGAATAGAAGTGGTAGGAGGAACGAAAGGAAAAAGAAAAAAAGAAAGAGGAAAAAGGGGAAAGGGGTGGTTGACTGGGAAGTAAGCTAAGAAAAGAAAAAAAGTTCCCATAGAAACAAAAGAAAACTGTTACCATAAGTGTTGAAAAATTTACAAAGAGATTTTAGTTTAAATAAATAATGACTGGGACAAATTTTATAGAAAAAAATTTTGACATACAAATTTAAATATAAATCTTAAACATGTTTTTCCTACCTGTTAGCTTATTATATATATATATATATATATATATATATACTTCAGTTAATGTTTTAAGCCACTCCCAGATTTAACATTGGATGAACTTGACAGAAGAATGAAACCTTTTCATCTCAAAAAATGTGGTCAGAAGCTCTGAGAGTCATTAAAAAATGGAATCAATTATGAAACTTTTGCAATGAGTGCCAATGATTTGTACTGCAGTAATCAAGGCTAAAGTAATCAAGACTAAAGAAGAATATTTTTACGAGAGCAAAATTTAATCATAAAATGAATTCGCGGTAGTCTTTCTTCTACACTAGCCGTCAAGTTGTCTAATTTACAGAAAGAATAAAGATAACGTTTCAGTATTTTTCCCCTCTACGAGGAAATCACCTGTCAAATCAACTCTCCTCTAATGAGTGCTTTCTCGAAGTCATTCCGGTGATAACAGTCATTTCTAAAAATCGTTTCGGTAATAAAAGTCAATCCTAAAGTCATTCTGGTGATAAAATCTGAAGCTGGAACACGGAGTTCAGAATTCAAAATGATTTAAGAAAAAAATAAGAGCGAAAAATAGCGCTGATTCATAACGATAAAAAAAAAGTTTTGCAAAAATTAAATTTCTGTTTTAGGGAATCATTTGTAATATAGAATGTATCATCCCATCTCTGAATCATGTGTGGCAGCTTAGAATACATTTAGAGCGAACTAGCACACCACAATGTTATATTGAAAAAGCATTGGATTGATAAATATGAATCTACACAATCAATAACAAAAACTGATCTCCAAATTAGAAAGTTAAGTGACAAACGCTTGGGCGATTATGTCTCAAACGGGACCTGACTGCCTTTGCAGAAGATTTTCCTGCAGTAGGTTGTCATTACTTTCTGCGGCAGACTAGTTGCTAATTGGTCCTGCAATTCAAGTCAGTCAGTTAAGTGCCATACGTAATACACGCTTAGGCGATCATGTCTCGAATGAGACAGACATACTGGGCAGAAGATTTTCCCGCAGTAGCTTGGCATTAATTTCTGCAGTAGACTGGTTGCCCACCAAGGCTATAGATCCCAATCCATCCTGATATTCAATCCATAGATAGAGAAGGAAGAGACGGATTAATACCTACCCAGGGTTATCTGCGCGTAAGTAAATCTATCTGATCTTGAACAATCAATTATTTACTTTCTCAATTGTTGAAAAACGCTTTGATGTGCAAAAGTATTTTTTTTACCAAAAGTAGATTCAAGAGTTCACCGAAAACTTTTTAACGTCATACCTACGGAATTTTGCTCAAAATATATCAAAGAACTGCCTAGTGAGGGGCAAGAAACCATTAAATATAGTAGTAGTTACATAAATGAATAAGTTATAAACTTATTATTTGTCGATTTTTGTCGAGCCTTTAGCTGTCAGTGAATTTGTTTAATTTTCGGCGCTCTAGGCCCTCGTCAGGTTAATGGCTGAAATTCTCGAGGGATATTTCGCCCTTTCTGCTGGTTAGCTACAATGCGTCTTTCTCGTTTCGCTGTGCGTCTTCTTTAAACTGTTTCGTTTTTGTTCACGTTGTCATGGATATATATATATATATATATATATTTCCTTTCTCAACGAACAATCTTTTGGGGTTTGCTTCTTTTTCGTTGTTGGCTTTGGGTGGTAATCCGAAGTATCTTCATTCATATGGTTTCGGGAAGCATTTGGTTGTTTCGTTAGATTCCGCTGTATTGATCTGTTCTTTCCATTTGATTTGGTATGTGAACTTGCAGAAGCTAGCCTGGATGTTGGTGTGCTCGTTCCTTGATCATAAATTCGGGCCCCTTGGCGAGTAGTATCAGTTCTTCTTCATTTAACGACTTTGTTAGACTTGTGATAATGTTTTCTTTGTTTGGTGTTTCTCTGGCTGCTTACTCACGTTGTTGTTCCACTGTTCGCGTCAACAGTGTATTAATTTTTTGTTTGTTTTCTCGCGTTGATGGATCCGAGCTACGTCCTATGCCTCTTTGCATTTGTTAATGATTTGATTAGCCTGATCTGTTGTCATTATTTTGTTTAGCTCACTGTTTTGAAGGGTCATCGTTTCTCTTCTTTTTCTCTATTTCGCTACAGAGATGTCGGATAGTTGTGTGGAGGATGCCGACTTGTATCAGTCTCTTTCTGTGTTGAAATTTGTTGGAGCTGAAGGCGGGAAGGTGAATTTTGTCAATGGTTGCAGGTAAAATGCTGTTTTTCTTGCAGAATTGTAAAAGGCGGAGTTGTTGGAGGTTGTTGGCAAATTTTTCACTATTCGTGAACATCTGTCTGGCAAAAATAAAATATGGCCTGGCTCTAACCGAGATTGGTCAATGTATTCATATTCCTTTTTAACAGCATTTTTGAATTATTTTATTATTTATCGATTTTCGTCGGGCCTTTAGCTGTCAGTGAATTATTATATTTTTAGTATACAGACGAGGAACGAAAACAGAAACTAATTATGACTCAAACTTACAGCCATAATGCATGTTATTTAATTCGTCATAGAAACAATCGCGTGTATATGTCGAGTGCAATTTATATACGAAAACCGGCTTCCATATTTAACTTTCAAAAAATGGCGCTAGGAACTATCAATAATTTCTGATACTGAGATTTTCAAATATGAATCATTTATGTGTTGACAAAATTGGAAATAACGTAAAAAACAATTATGTTCTTTTTCTGTAGTGTAAACTGTGTTCCTAAACTTTGAAGGAAATTTGCTGATATCATTTGATTGCTTTCTTAATTTTTGCATTAATTGGTGTGTTAAAGACTAATTGGTGTTACTTTTCTTGATGACGATTGTCTCCCTTTAAAAAAGAACTCTTCCTCACTTAGATTTTATAGATAAGCGGTTTAGCCCTGCTTCCCTATTCGAGCACCATAAAGTTTTCTTAGGTTTTATTACGCCTCTGATTTGTTCAGTACGGGTTAGCGACTGCGACTGACACCAAATCGGTTAAGTTTCGATCCCGGTCAGAAACAAGGGGATGTCTAGCCACACTAGCTGCGATACAGCAAAACAGGCTTGTATGTGGATGACGAATATATATATATATATATATATATATTGAAGCATTTTTCATTAAATAATATACACAAGTTTTGTCTATTTTATGTAAAATTTTTCATATCGTCTGATAAGCTTAATAGCATTATCGTTAAAAAAGGAAAGAAAATCACAATATTGATACATGTTTTTATTTAATCCTTTATGAGCTTTCGTCTTACATCAGCCATTATCAAAGATGCAATTGTATTGGTTGTATTAAGCAGTTCGCGTATATTAGGTACCGCCACTCGATTTCGTTATCTAAAATTTCAAATTGAATTTTTAGGATGTGCGTTGTGGTGCAGTGGATATCAACTCAAAACGACAAATCATGGAGTCGAGTTCGAAATCCAGTTGAATTCCTTGCATTCGCTTACGAACAAATACCCTTGTGAAAAATATTAATCCGTCTCTTCCCATCAGTTATGGATTAAATATTAGGAAAGATTGGCTTCTATAGCCTTGGTCGGCAACAAGTCTACCGAAGAAAGCAATGGCAACCTACTGTGGAATAATCTTCTGCCTAGTCAGTCAAGTTTCTTTCGAGACATGATCGCCCAAAGCGTTTATCACATATGGCACTTAACTGACTGATTTTTTTATTCCTATGTATTGAGCTTGAAAAGCTATTATGCGCTAGACGTCCAATGCTCTCTCAGAGACTGGTAACATGATGGAGGTGTACCAGTATATCTTTCCGCATCCCAGACCACCACTACGCTACTGGATGAGCAACATGTCGGTATTGAAGCTTGTGATCCAGATACGGATTTATTGGAGGTTTCCCCATATCGAGTCCCTACTTCCCCGAGAAGATCAGACAATGAGGCTCCAGTATAATCTAAATGAGGATAGGCGATTGTTGGCTCAGAGTAACCCCATCTTCTCTCCAATTTAGACTCAGATTTCACGCTGGAGAATACAAATGTTTCCCAACTCCGTACGAAGCAGAATTCATCAATAAGGATTAAAAATAAAACGAGTAAACTATGGCATCCACTAACACGAGCTACATTTTCTAATGACAGTTGTCTCCTTTGAAAAAGAATTCTCTCCTACTTAGATACCATAAAAAGCGGTCTAGCCGAGTTCTTCATTCAAGTTAATATAGATTTGTTAAGTCTTATTACGCTACCCAGTTGTCATTACATATGCATTGGTCCTGGGTATGACGGTAAACTGCATCCGGCAGCAAGGTATCTGATTGGGAGGTTGTAAGGAGCATCTCTTAATTGCTGTTGTTTCCCGGTCCACCCTGACCCGGAGTGGTAGCACCTGTTGAGTTCCCAAGTATGGGCAAATAGAAAAACCCCAAACTGCGGTCAAAATACTATAAAAATTTAGAAATAAACTTTTATAGAAAAATATAGATTACCAGGAATATATTTTTTAATACAACACTAGAAGATATCTTCAGTTTTCTAAAATAAAATTTTAAAAAAAAAATCATCAAAATCTGACTAAATCAACATTCTCACTATAACCGAACATAAAAATCAGCTTAAAACCCTACCTTTTTGGCATTAAATAACCCGCAGAGGTTGATATGCCGTTAAACAAAACTCAAACTCTTGCATATGCATATTCAAAAAGAATGCAGCGAAGTATAAAATATATTATTCTAACTGCCGGTGTCTTCGTCTACGTCTATATCGTGTTGAATACATCGGTTCTCGTCCGATCAGTTAAGCAAAATCGAGCCTGGTCAGTACTTAGATGGGTGACCGTTTGGGAATACCAGATGCTGTAAACGTAGGGACCAAGAATGGTGACACCGGTCCTCCAGATTTGGGGGTTGGGCATAGGACTAACAACCTTACCCCATAAAAGCGGTTTGTTACGGAAACAGTAACAAAAAGTTACTGCCCTTCGCACCATTGAGTATAAAAGGGTGAGATGATGACGATGTCTTCAAACCTGTTTGTTTATATGCTTGAAATGAAGATGAAATAACCAGCAAGGAAAATATATATTTTAAAAGCTTTGTTTTGTATGAGTTACGTTCTTTAGTAGCATTAGTTTAGATCTTCACGGTTAACATCCACTATGCTATATCGGCGGAATTGAAACATCGTTACATCTACTGTATTCCACTTGTAAGGAGGAAGTTCCTTTCGGCCAGCTTATTCCTAAGCAGTGCAGCTTCGTAATCTACCCTTCATACTTCCAATTCTTTTATGCATATCACAGACCTCATTCAACAAGACCCAAATTTAAGTGGCTCTTGTATCATACATAGTCAGTCAGTTAAGTGCCATACGTGATACACGCTTGGGCGATCATGTCTCGAAAGAGACATGACTGACTGGGCAGAAGATTATCCCGCAGTAGGTTGCCATTGCTTTCTACGGTAGACTGGTTGCCGACCAAGGCTATAGAACCCAATCTGTCCTGCTATTTAACCCATAACTGGAAGGAAGAGACGGATTAATACCTTTCCCAAGGGTATTTGCGCGTACGTGAATGCAATGGATTCAGCTGGAATTCGAACTCGGCTCCCCAATTTCTCGTTCCGAGCCGATATCCACTGTACCACAACGCATATCCTTGTATCATACAAATACCAATAAAAAACAACCTTTCTCCTCCGCGCTAGCGTGGAGCAAGTTGACAGCAGGTGTTTCACCACGGCACCAAGATTAGAAAGTTTTATGCATCAAGCTTGAAAAATGTTTTTTCCTCCATAAACTAGGTATACACCTGCTCGATACTATCATATGCTTGTGATATGGTTTTTATACTCGACAATTTCTTTCTAGACAAACATTTGTTTTATCATTTCACCCCAAGCAAGGCGGGAATTCCACTAGTACGCAAGGGTTTACAGTGAGTGAAAGTGAGAGAAAAGACTGTGTATAGGGAGGATTAAGGAAAGAAGAATAGATATTCAAAATGGCGACTGACGTTGCTTCTAAATGTTTGAAGATTGTAATTATTAGGGAAGCAAGTAGGCAGAAGGGAGTCCCACAGACAGGAATTGCGAGAAAAACGGCTAGAGTAGAAATAGCAGTTGCATTTAGCTATTTCAACAGTAAACAGCTGGGATCAAAAAGCCAATCCTGTAGCACACTTCAGTAGGGACACCAGGTAAAACAAAACTCGTTAAAACAGTTGCTATGAAAATATTAGTAGAAAGGACAGAGGGAAGCCATGTCACAACGGTGAGAAAGTAAATGAAGTTGTGAGGCCAGGTCAGGATCGATTAGATTACACAATCCCTTTTTAGATTTTGTCAAGAACTTCAAGATGATGATCAGAAGCACCATAAAAGATATGGCAAAATTATTCAATGCACAGATGAATTTCAGCGGTAAAAGTGTGGAACCTGGAAGCCAATCTAATTGCGCATTTAATTTCACGTAGTCGGGACACCAGAAAAAGTGACTGAATTAAGACGGTCGCTTAAGATCGAATATATTACAGATGCTTCTTCGAATTTTGTTAAGAATTTCGAGAGGAATAGCATTAATGTTTTCTTTTTTAACTAATTCCACTTTCTGAATTTCTGTGAACGATTCAGGATAAACTGCTTGTCATTAGCTTGTTTACATATCAAGTATTAAAAGATATTTACCAGATGTAGATTTCAAAAGATCAAAAGAGAACAGTAAATTTCTTACATATGAAAGTTATATGTTGTTTAGCCATGGTAGTTTCCCATGATGTAATTTAAGCACACTTTATTTAACAGTGGTTCATCTTCTTGAAAAAGGGAATATAAGCTTAAATATAAGCACATTTTTGTAAGTTAGACGTTCGATCTCTAGGCCGGTAGACAATATTTTCATAGTTTAAAAAGAAAAAAATATGCCTACTCATGCATATGTACCTAATGAATATAACACTCATAATAATAAGAAAAAATCCAAGTTATTTTCTATAAAATTATTTAAATTTAAAAATGACTGAAGTTGAGATGCCAGGTTAGGATCGATTACTTTTGCCGAGAACCTAAAAATGATCAACATGATCTCCATATAAGATATGGAAACATTATTCAATGCACTGATAAATTTCAGCGGTAAAAGGTTGGAACCTGGAAGCCAATCTAATCACACGTTTAATTTTATGTAGTCGGGACACCAGGTAAAAAAGCCCGTTCCAGCAGTTACCATGAAAACTTTTGTTAATGCTGGACAATATCATCGAAAATGAGGACAAAACTGGAAGCGGCCGAAATGTGGTTCTACAGAAGGATGCTACGGATATCGTGGACTGAGCATACAAGCAACGACGAGGTGTTAGAAAGAATGGCAACAAAAAGGAAATTGATGCTGAGCATCAGGAAGAGACAACTGAAGTTCCTGGGACATGCAATGAGGAAGGAGAGCCTGGAGAACCTGATACTGACTGGACAGATAGAAGGAAGGAGAGACAGAGGAAGGCAGCGGATAACATATTTGCAGGGACTGATCAGGTGGATGACGGAACGGGGGTTGCCAGGAGCAACAGGAGCAAACATACTAAGAGCCACAAGGGATAGGGAGACGTGGAGATCCATGATCGCCTACGCCCTGAAGGGACAGGGCACATGGAAGAAGAAGAAGAAGCCATGTCATGTCGCTAAAACATGACTAAATTTAAGACGCTTGGTTACTTTTTTTTCCCTTTTTTTCTGCAGAATCTATTTGTATTTAGTCTTTATTTTTCTCTATCTTTCTCTAATACTCATTCACTTCCTACAAACTTTTCTTGATCTCTTTTTTACAGATTACCTTTTTCTTTATGTATCTCTCTCACGTTCCTTTTATACTTTTTTCCTTTTTTTCTTTTTTCTTCTTTTTTCTTACTCTCGTGCTTCATTTTCTTTCTTTCATTCTTTTCTTCCTTTGTTCTTTTTTCTTTCCTTCTTTCTTGCTGCATTGTTTATGATTTTTACTTTTTCTTGTTTCCCTTTTTCTTTCTTTGTTTTCTGCTTTCTTTCATCTTATCCATCTTTTTCCTTTATCTTCTTCTTTCTTCTTTGCTTCATTGCAACTTTTTTTCTTTGTACCGTTTTTCTCTTTCTTTCTTTTCTATCTGTTTCATTCCTTCTTTTATACATTCGTTCTTTCCTTTCTCTTTTTTCTTCTTACTTTCTTTCATTATTTATTTCCACTTTTCATTCTTCTTTGTCTCTTTCTTTTCTTCCTTTTTACTCACTTTCATTCATTATTTCTTTCCTTCTTCACTTCTTTCTTTCTTTCTTTTTTCTTTCATTTCTTCCCTCTTACTTTAATTCTTTCAGTCTTTCTTTCTTTTTCTTTCTTTTATTAATTCTTTCTTCCCCCTTTTCTTTCTATTTCTTTTCTTTTTGTTTTCATCTTTCTTTCTTTCTTTCTTTCTTTCTTTCTTTCTTTCATGCTTTTGTTTTTGTTTGTTTTATTCATTCTTTTTTATTTAATTAAAAAACCTAATTAATGTCATTATATCTGAGCCGAGTTCGAATTCAATTTGAAGTCGTTGCATTTGAAAATTCTTTCCCTTAGGAAAGTTATCAATCAGTTTCTTCCCTTCAGCTATGGGTCAAATAACAGGATAGATTGGGTTCTATAACCTTGTTGGCAGCCAGTCTTCCGCAGAAAATAATGGCAACCTACTGCAAGACAATCTTCTGCCCAGTCAGCCATGTTTCCTTCGAGACATGATCGCCCAAGCGTTTATAATGTATGGCATTTAACTGACTGATATCCATTTGTCTTTTTTCTTTTCTTCTTTCTTTCTGCGATCTTTTTACCTCTGTTTTACTTTCTTTCTTTCCTATTTTCTCATTTTCATCTTTTTTCTACTTTTAAATCTTCTTTCTTTCTTTCTTTCTTTTCTTTTTTCTCTTTCATTCAAGTTACATTCTTTCTTTTTATCCGAGTCATTTATTTATTTATTTTTTTGTTTTTATAAATACTTTCATGACTATTTTAAAACTTTTTAATCATTTGAACAAAAATCTATTTTCTGTCAGTTTGGTTTTTATTTCTTTAATTTCCTCTTTCTTTCAGGCTTTTTCTTTACATCTTTCTGTTTCTTCTTTCTTTCTCTCTTTTCTTTATTATTTCTTTCTTTCTTTCATTTCGTCTTTTCTTTATTTCAATCATTCTAACCCTCATCAACTTTCTATGCTTTTTATTTGATGATTATAAAAAATAATCCGTTTTTTTCTCTTCTTGGTTTGGTTTGTAACCAAAATTTTATTTTATTTTTTGTTTCTTTATTACCAATTTCTTGACGATTTAGTTAAATTGGTATCCCGTAATCTTAATGACGCAGCGTCACTTTAAGGAAATCGATTTTGTTCTTTGAAAACTTTAATGACATGATAACATGGATTCGTTGCAGCAAAACTTGTTATTCCTGTCCAAGATTTTACCGGATAAATTCTTCAACGCGCAATCAAGTGATTAATAGACTAATTCTGTCCAACACGCAAGACTATTCTTTGCCTTGTAAATTTAAATATGCAGTAAAATCACCAAAGGTAATTATTTCCGTAAATAGTTTGGATCTTAGACTATTCAGACATAAGACCAATGGCGCAGTTTGGTCCACTTTATGCATATACCTTCAGGCATATGAACAATAAACATTTGGATTTTAGAGCAACGTTTAGCAAGCTAATTTCTCAAACCTATTACGAACATAATAAGTTCAATTATCAATGAATGCCCTATACATAAGAATTTGTATTGTCCTGAACTACCTCAGGCTGGACTGGCACCGAGAATTAATAGCATTAAATTGGTCGATTACAATTTCAACCCATGAGGCATCTACAAATGATACGTTATAAATAGAAAGGAATTGATTTATTGCATCGTTGGCTATCAAAAGCACAACTGACTTTATTACCACCGTCTTTTAAATAAATACTTGCGGGTTTAACTGCTTGACCAAATTGAAAGAGTAATTACGGTGATAAAATTTTCCGGAGAATGCTTGTTTGTCATGCGCAAACAATATCAGAACTGTGTGGGGTTACAGAACACCCGGATTAAAAGGGAGAATTTAATGCGGGATATCCTGTCCCCAAAATACAACACAAATTTCAAAAAAAGACAACGCTATAAGTAATGTAAGTAGTCTAAAATCAGAAAATAGTATATTTAATAACATATATACAGAATAAACAATTTGAATATTTCTTTTGTATATTTTGTTTGATAGAAAAATGTCTTTTAGATTTAAGCGAATGTGGCTTTGAACAAAGAAGTGTCTATGTTTTGCTGTCTGTAATTAAACAGAGTAGTAATGCTTCTTTCTTTCTTTCTTTTTCATGTGTCCACTGCTAAGTAGGTGGAAAAGGAAAGTATCTATCAATTTAAGATGAAAAAGAGAGTGTTCGTGAGAAATGACCGAAGAGAGGAAAAAGGGTCAAATAGAAATAGTAGTAAGTAGTAGAATGTGTTTGTGTAAAAAGATTAATCAATCTACTTAACTAATAAAGTCTGTGTTCCTTTCCCTTTTCTGGCCGGCGAGATATGTAAATGTTTTTTGGGCAGTTGAGGGTAGCTTGTTGTTGTTGTTTCTTTTCCTTCTTCTTCTCTTTTGTATTTGTTGAGTCAGCGATGGAACTGTCTGTCAGTTTTTTGGCCTCCCTGATGTTGCGCCTTTCTGACTGTATTGACCGGTCAGGCGACGTCCTTAAGTAGTGAATCTCATCATGTGACTGGATTCAAATAGAATTTTCATTCTTTAGGTGTGAAAAATAAATTGACAGACGTCATATATGAATTGTATATTTCTTATCCAATCAGGAGCCAAAATTTTGCTTTTCACACTGACTTATGAATTTTGCCTTGGTCTGTATTTTTTCCAAAATGTTTTTAGTCTTTTGAATCTGATTATGCGGATGTCCAATTTTATTTTGTGCGTTTTATTTAACTGTTGGATGATATAGAATTTGTATTTTATAACTTAAGCTTGCCCGGACATAAATATCGATTTAAACTTGAGCCTTTTTTCATATACTCTGACTGCTTTTCATTAGTTCGTATTGCGTTGATTTCTAATGTAATCTTATTAGATTTACTGCGTATTTCAGTAAAACTTTCCTTTTCCAAAAGTATATTTATCATTTTTTAATTAAATTTTACCCAATACAAGAGCCTTTAAAGATTGAGAGTTGCTGATGAACGTGTGTGATATGAACATAAGAAAAAGAATTAGGAACTCAAGATTAAGAAGACGAATAGATAACTACTGACTCTAGACTTGAAAATTAAAGTATTTGAAGAAGAATCCATGCAAGACTTTATTCTGTTAAGTAGCACTTCTTAGGGACAAAATTTAAAATTATAAGCCCTAATCACCAAAGGAATACATAGGGAAGGGGCTTGGTTAAATCTTATAGACGTAGCAAGGCTGGTCTTGACTGTGACACTAAAATTTGAAGCTTGTCAGAAAATCTTTCATAGAAGCAGCGATACAGTTTGGATTTTGTTTAACGGCATATCAATCACTGTTGGTTATTTAATGCCAAAATGGTGGGGTTTTAAGGTATTTTTCAATGTTCAGTTATAGTGAGAAGGTTGATTTACTCAGATTTAAATTAATTTTTTTAATTCTTTTTTTATTTTAGAAAATTGAAAATGTCTTCTAGTCTTGTATTAAAAGATGTTTTGCTGAGAATAATTTTTTTCTTTAAAAATATGTTATGGCAATAATTTTTTCTTCAGAAATGTGTTGTTGGTAATATTTTCCTTTCAAAAATGTATATGTTTCTATAAAAGTCCATTTTTATGTATATATTTCTATAAAAGTGTATTTTTATACTTTAATTGTATGTTGACCCCAGTTTGGGGGTTAACTATTTGCCCATAGCTGGGACCCAAAAAGCACGAAAATGGCGATTTATAATTTAGATATATGGAAAGGAAAACAATCTTCGTCAGTTTCATTTTGTAAAAGCCAGCTTAAAATTGTAGAAAAAAATTAATAGATTTAAGTAGCATAACTAAGACCTCAATTTTGTGCAAAAATTTCAAATTCCCTCATTAGCATTTATCGCTGTTGTAAAAGCCATTAAAATTTTGTAAAATCAGACAATCCTCTCTATGCTAATGCTGACAAAATGAACCTCGCTGTTTACTCTTGTGAAGGAGTTCCAATCTGTGATGGATTAGGGTAGGAAATGGCTGTAAGTGCTTCCAGCTCAAAGTTGCTCCCGTTTAAGCACCATAGAGAAACTTTCCTACCATCCATCAATATGTATCACGCTAGTCTCCCAGAAGGCAATAGACTGTCACTCGTAGGCCTCACTCTCTCAGCCGACCTCATGTGGAACGACTACATCGAATCAATGTCTATATCTTTTGCTAAGAAGGTTAGGTTACTATGTCGGGCCAGGGAGTTTTTTTTCTCAGAATCCATCTTGCACATTTATACATCTACCATTCATCCGTGCATTGAATACTACTGCCACATTTGGACGGTTACTCCTGCTATTCATATCGGGATTCTCGGCAAAATCCAAAGGAGTATTTACAATGTAATTTATCCCGATTTGGCAGCTCGACTTCGGTCATTTTCACAACAACCGAATATGGCTCTCTTCTATTTCTCTTCAAACATTTTCACGGCTTCTTTTTTAAATATTTTCTTTTCCTAGTGCCCTATCAGTTTAATCATATTATTAGATTGGCAACTAGGTTCCACCATTTTACTGTCAAATAGTCAAATTTAACTGACACCTCTATTCCACCAGTTTCTTTACTCGCACTTCCCGCATGTGGAACTCTATTCCGTATACTTGCTTCACTGATAGCTTCACTATCCAAATCTTTTCAACATCCTCAGTACCTTGTTATTTTTTTCCTTTTCATCTCACTGTAACCCCCTGCACACCAGTGGGAGTACTGCTTTACCTGAGGGTGGAACGATTATTACAAAACAAAGAAATGCTAAAAAAAATTAAGGCTTACACCGAGAAAATTATTTACAATCTTTTCCCTCTTAAAATTGGGGAATATATTTATTGACAAATAAAAACTTCTAAGTTTAACAAATCTAAATTTTAACTTCCTATGATAGGAATTTTCTGAGAGTTATTGAAATTCTGACCGACAAATTTAATGTTATTAATTCTTCGTGGTTGTCCAGCCTGAGGTAGTTTAAGACGATACGAATTCTTATGTGTAGGGAATTCATTGATAATTGAATTTATTATGCTAGTAATATATTTGATAAATTAGTTTGTAAACGTTGCTCTAAAATTGAAGTGTTTATTGTTCATATGCCTTCAGGTATATGCATGAATCGGACTGAAGTGCGCCATTGGTCTTATGTCGGATAGTCGAATGCACACACCCTTCACGGAAATAATTTCTACTCGTTGATTTTGCTGCATATTTAAATTTACAAGACACGGAATATTCTTGAATGTTGGCCAGAATTAGCCTAATAATCCTTTGATACGCGTTGAAGAATTTATTTAGTAGAATCTTGGACAGGAATAACAAATTTTGTGGAATAAATACATCTAAACTTATTTATAGATGGAACTTTGTCTGTGTGTGTATGTGTGTGTGTGTCTGTGTGTCTGTTTGTGTCTGTGTGTGTCCGTTACCTATAGACTCCGAAGCGGCTGAACCGATTTTCTTGAAAATTTACACAGTTGTACGATAAGCGTCTGCGAGTGTTCTTAGCTAGGTTTTGTGTCGATGTACCCTCGATAAATATCGAAAATCGATAATCGAAAAAATCGGGTTATAGAAGGAGTGGTCCGATTTTAATCAAATTTGATACACTCATAGACAAAGACATAAGAAACAATATTCAGAAGTTTCAAGGTTGCAGTTCTTACAATAGTGCAGAAAATCGATAATATATATACATAAAAGGCAAGATGTTTGTGTGTGTGCCTGTTTATCTGTCTGTATGTCCTTTATACAAATTCACAATTTTTATCCGATTCTCACCAAACTTCACACAAATATTCTTTAGGCTGAGTCTGAACTTCAGGACCATGGATTAGTTTTAAAGCTTTCATTACACCCGAGCAACGCCGGGCTATATTGCTAGTATATAATAAGTTGATAAATTCGTTCAGTATATCTTAGATTGGGATGTAATTAATATTGGATACATACATTTTTTCTTGCACAAAATAACTTATTGGGTACTAATTTTTTTGTAAATTATTTTTCGCTTTTAAAGTCGTTCATTAAAATAGTTTGCACAGTTTACAAAAAATAACCAAACGACATATAAAAAAGATGTAATTTAGCCGTTGTATATTATATCAATCGGAATCGAAAAACAACGCCAATAGACGACGCATATGTGATTAGGAAAAGACATTATTTGTTTTGTTTCAATTAATTTGCACAAGGTTGTAAGTCTTCCATGCCTTTAATATTTCTGCCACTGATGGCCCGGTTTTTCTGCTGTATATTTAAAGGTTATTGATAAAAAGAAGACCTAGCAATATTATTGGTTAAAGAATCAAAGAAGAATTAGCAATATTATTGGTCTTGACTTGTTGTTCGGGATACAGTCACATCCCCACCACAGTAATGTAGCTTCCTTGTGACTTTGTTTTTATAAATACTTTCATGCCAATTGTTTCATGAACGCCTCGCTATTGTACCTAGACTTTGTGAATTTACTGGATTAGTAACAAGGTTTCATCAGTTTAAATTTTAATTGGCTTGATCTAAACGCATGTTCTATGCTAACAGTTTCTTTACTAGATTGTAAAAATTTGTTCTGGCAATATCAATCGTTATCTACTATTTTCTTGATTATTTCTCTGTTGCTCTCGTTCATTAATAATTATTTTTTATTATTTTACAATCAGTAACTCCGTGCATTTTAGTGGCGTTACCGCCTTGCATGGGGTGATAAAATTTTTAAAAAGATTAAATCAAACGTATAATTTCCGTAATATGGTATATTTTATTTTTTTTATTTTTATGCATAGGTAAAAATATCATACCACTAAAGCAATTTATTTGTCAACTGCTATATCGTGTTGAATACACCGGTTCCCGTCCGATCACCGAAATTAAGCAACATCGAGCCTGGTCAGTACTTAAATATGTGACTATTTGGGAATACTGGGTGCTGTAAACATAAGGACCAAGAATGGTCCTCCAGGTTTGGGTTTTGGGTGCAGGGCTAACAACCTTGCCCCGTAAAAAAAACAGCATGCACCATTAGGTGTGATGGATAAATGATGAAGAAAGTCATTTATTTGATGCAAAATCCGTTCCCTAAAAACTTCTAAGTTTAACAAATCTAAATTTTAACTTCCTATGATAGGAATTTTTTGAGAGTTATTGAAATTCTGATCGACAAATTTAATGTTATTAATTCTTGCTTCACTGATAGCTTCACTATCCAAATCTTTTCAACATCCTCAGTACCTTGTTATTTTTTTCCTTTTTATCTCACTGTAACCCCCTGCACACCAGTGGGAGTACTGCTTTACCTGAGGGTGGAACGATTATTACAAAACAAAGAAATGCTAAAAAAAATTAAGGCTTACACCGAGAAAATTATTTACAATCTTTTCCCTCTTAAAATTGGGGAATATATTTATTGATGAATAAAAACTTCTAAGTTTAACAAATCTAAATTTTAACTTCCTATGAAAGGAATTTTCTGAGAGTTATTGAAATTCTGACCGACAAATGTTATTAATGTTATTAATTCTTCGTGGTAGTCCAGCCTGAGGTCGTTTAAGACGATACGAATTCTTATGTGTAGGGAATTCATTGATAATTGAATTTATTATGCTAGTAATATATTTGAGAAATTAGTTTGTAAACGTTGCTCTAAAATGGAAGTGTTTAGCGAAAGTGTCTATTTAGTTTATAACATGTTATGTACGAAGTTCAATACGGCTTACGCTGAATTTAAATCTATTTTGAAAAATAGATTCTCTCGCTTCTCTCTTTCTTTCTCACTTGACGTTAATTCTGCAATAAGGGCACTTAATACAATAGTCAACAATAACAAAAATAAGAATAAAAAACCTTTGAAATGGTGTCGAGGAACCAAACAACTTTTTTTTATCTAATTTAAGGGCACCGAATCTGAAAATGACCATACTTGGTTCGCTACAGTTTTTAGTGTACAGGCATGCCTCAATTATAGAAAAAAAACAACATATGTTTCATTTGTTTTCTGTAAATATGATATAGACATATGGCAATATTTCTGAAAGTATAATCGTAGAAACCTCTCAAATTATATTTATATCAATAAATATTGGTCTACTTATTGAGAAATACAGTTTTTTCAATAACATGATTAAATGTACTCGAACCAACAAGTATTTTATTTAAATCCTTTAATAAACTAACAGTAGAAATAAACACCTTCGTGAACATAAGAATTATGGGAGAAAATCTCTCTTTTTTGATAGTGTTTTATGATCAGTGTTATTTAAGTCCCTTTTGATATTCCAGCTGTCAGTCAGTTTAAAATTAGGCTCTCCGATTTCTCGAATTTGAATTCCAGTTGAATTCCTTGCATTCACTTACGCGCAAATACCCTTGGGAAAGATATTAATCCATCTCTTTCAGCAGTCAGTCAGTCAGTCAGTCAGTCAGTCAGTCAAGTGCCATACGTAATACACGCTTTGGGCGATCTCTTTCGAGACATGATAGACTGGGCAACAAATTATCCCGCAGTAGGTTGCCATTGTTTTCTGCCGTAGACTGGTTGCCGACTAAGGCTATAGGACTCAATCTATTCTATTATTTAACCCATAACTGGAGAGAAGAGATGGATTAAGACCTTTCCCAGGGGTATTTGTGTGTAAGCAAATGCAAGGAATTCAACTGGAATTCGAACTCGGCTCCTCGATTTGTCGTTCCGAGTGGATATCCACTGCACCACAGTAGTAGTCATCTAGAATTCGTTTTTCCCACCGTCCCTGGTAGCGTTCTGTCATTGTTTTTATATCCTTATGGAATCTTTCTCTTTGCTCTTCACTCACATCGCTGCAATTATCTGGAAATTTATGTAGATAGCTATGTGAAAAAGTCATCTTAATACTCATATTAGCGTATTACTGATAAAGTGAATTACTGATAAAGTTTATCAGTTAATTTGATTTTTGGCTATAAATTGGAAAAATTCGGTACTTCCATTTTAAAATATTTCACGCAAAACACTCTTTTTTCCTCGTAGCTTATTTCAAGTCGCGGACATAAATCGTTCGAACTACCAAAAAATTGATGTATTTCCATGATCTTTATTACAAGTCGGGTGCCCCTGCTATCCACCAACGGAGAATCTGTAATGTGATCGATCCCGACTTAGCAGCTCAGATACAGTCACTTTCTCACCAGCGCAATGTGGCTTCCCTGTGTCTCTTCTATAATTAATTTCACGGATTCTGCTTCGATGAACTTAGCTCACTGATGCCCCCTATATATTAATTTACTCGAGCCACAAGATTAGCAACTAGGTCCCACCCTTTCACTGCGAAACCAATATATTGTAAACGCAAATTCTATTGCATCAGCTTCTTTTCTCGCACTTCCCACCTGTGGAATTTCCTTCCATTTACTTGCTTCTCCGATAGCTATAATCTCCGATAATTTAAATGTAAATTCAATAGTCATCTCCTATCTTACTGATTTGCATCCTCTCTTTCATGCTCCTTTCTCCGTCCACTCCACTCTCATCAGTATTCTCATCTTTCTCTTACCCACGTCCTGACACCCCCTATAGCCTATCACTCTTATAACTTTCCTCCTATGTAACAACCTGCTCACCAGTGGCAATAGACTGCCTTGTATGGGGAGATATGATTATTAAAAAAATGTTGCGACCAGCCAAGATATTAAATTGATCTTTTTTCCAAAAATAAGCAATTTCAGTACAGCAAAATCGGTCCCTAACCATGACGGTCTAAGGTCATTTTTAAAATGTCAGTCAGTTAAGTGCCATACGTGATACACGCTTGGGCGATCATGTCTCGAAAAAGTCTTGGCTGACTGTGGAGAAGATTATCCTACAGTAGGTTGCCATTATTAGACTGGTTGCCAGCCAAGGCTATAGAACCCAATCTGTCCTGTTATTTAATCCATAACTGGAGAGAAGACGGATAAATACCTTTCCCAAGTGCATTTGCGCGTAAGTGGATGAAGGGAAATCAACTGGAATTTGAACTCGGCTCCCCGATTTCTCGTTCTGAGCCGATACTCACTGTACCACAACGAAGCATCGTCAAATCAGCTAAAAAAAGAAGTGCGTTGTTTCCTGGCACCGTGTTGACCATTGATTCCTGTCCAATTCTATCAATCGAATATTAATTAGAAATTATTTTACGCCCGCACCGGGAACTAAATTTATCGAACCAGAGATCGAGTAAAACAGTTTTATTTTTTAGTTATTTATCTAAATGTTTTTCAAAGTTCAAAAATGAATTTTCTCTTTCCAAAGAACTCTTGAAATGCTTAACATACATTAAAACGTAGACACGCATTCTTCACGCACACACGCGCGCACACACACACACACACACACACACACACACACACACACACACTTATATATACAGGGTGTTCACAAAGTTCGTGTGCACTTTAATAATTTATAACTTTATTTGTATTTATGACAGAAATAATTTGTAAAAAGGATTAGATAGAAGTATATCTATATATTTTAAAGGCTTTATTGAAATTTTATTTAAGTTTCCACATGTCCTCCATCGTTAGCAATACAAAGGGTAATACGATTTTGCAGTTCACAAAAACATTTGCCAATCGATTTACAGTAATGCCTGAAATCACATTAGTTATTGTAGCTATTAAATCTAATGAACTAGGTTTGATTGTATACACTTGTTTTCACATGTCCCCATAAAATCTCTATTGGAGATAGAGATTTTATGGGGCGAACGTCGAAGCCAGTAAAATGGTTCATCCTTTCCGATCTATCTATATACGTATCTAAAAATTGTAAATTTTGTGGTAAAGATTTATGGTAAAGATTAAGTAACTATACTTAAAACGAGGTACATTAAACTTTATAACATTTTTTACAGATTATTTCTATCGCAAATACAAATAAAGTTATAAAGTTTTTAAAATGCACACAGACTTTATGGGCACCCTTTTTATAAATGCGTCATTGGCCATGCCAATGCATCTTTGTATCTCAATGTCGTACTTTCTATCTTTTGCCAGAACACATCAAAGGTGTTGAAATTTCTTACTTGTTTTACTCTAGTTTCTCTGATCTGTAGTTAGCATTTTGGGATTTTCATTTTTCTGATGGCCATACATGTAGTTTTCTTGAAGTTGTGCTCAATTCTTTCTTCTTGCTTTTTTTTGCTACCTTTTTTGCTACGTTTTTTTGTACGTGATCCTGCTTTTTACTTTCCATGTCTGCTATCAGCACCTGTAATCCGTGTATCTTACATTGTTGAGATTGTGGCCGCCAATGATGCAAGGATTTCATTTCTCTGAGAATTGTTTCGCTGTATTAATTAAATAGATCCGGTGAGAAAATACACCCTTGTCTTACGCCCCTTTCTATTTTTGTATACCTGCTGAATTCACTTCCTATCCGTACGCAAACGTTTTGCTACCAGTATAGATTTTTGATTATCCTAAAGCCTTTACCGAACGTGTCGAACTTGTCGAGTATATCTGTCAAGTCTTTGTTGCGTACTTTGTCAACTGAAGTCTACAAAGCACAGATAAAGCTATTTCTGCTTTCGTGTTGCTTTTTCACATCGAATTTTGAGCATGAATATCGTATTCCTCGTTCCGGTATCTTTAACAAAGCCACACTGTTCTTGTTCTTTCCCTGGGCTGATTCTCCTGAGCCCTCTGTTCATCAGAATCCGGATGATGAGTTTTGTTATGTGGCTCATTAAGCTAATTATTCGGGAGTGTTCGTCGTCGTCGTCCTGCGGCCTCGACCGAGATAGAACTCACTACGCTTCTTCAGTATTCTCTGTGCATTTGGAACTCTGGTTCAGTTTATAGCGAAATTCATAATCTTGTCAAATAGCTGACTACTTGATGCTTCGTCAGGGCTAGCAAGGGTGTTTTTATTGTGACACCAACACTGGATGGGTTGCTTCCAGGCCCCATCTTGTTATTTAACCCATAACTGGAGGAAAGTGACGGATTAATACTTTTCCCAAGGATACCAGTGCTTAAGTGAATGTAGGGTACTCAACTGGAATTCGAACTCGGCTTACCGATTTCTCTTTCCAAGCCGACATCCACCGCACCACAACGCACATCCGTCACTGAACGCTTAGAGCTCCTGGTATTCTTAAGCGGGGGTGTTCACATTCCTTTGCTTCTGGCTTCTTAGGTAGTGGTAAGATAATTAATTTGCTTAGATCCTCCAGTATATTGCCGCTGTTGTAGATTTCGTTTATTATTTCTGTGAGCCTGTCTGTGCCAAACCATTCTAAGAGCATCACTATTTCTCTTACAATACCGCCGGATCCTTTTACTTTGCTTCTGTTTAATTTGGCTACTGCCAATTCTATTTGGTTTTTAATATTTCCGGTCCATCCGTATTTTTGTGCATTTTTGGTTGCTCCTTTATGTCGTGGAAGAGATCACCAATATACTCATCCCATCTCTGAAGCTGTTTTTCTAGTATGAGTGTACCGTCGTTTGCTTTCACACTTCCTGTTGCTGGGCAGATCTTTCGTCCTGTTAGTTCCCTATTTTTCTTTATGCATATCACCATTATTTTTGGGCCTTTGTCTCTCTACTGCTGCGCATTTGTCGTAGATCATCCTTTTTTTAGCCTGTCTGCATTTGCTCCTTAATTTTTTGTGTAGTTTCTTGTATTCTGTTCCATCCCTTGGTATCGTTTTCTGTCTCTTTTGCATCATGTCAAAAATCTCTTCAGCGTTCTGCTGGTTTTTCTTCTGGTGAGTTTTTTTTCTTTTGGGATGATATCGTTTGAGGATGTCACTAGAGCTACATTTAGTGGGTTCAATTTTGTGCTTCCTTTTTTATTTGTCCTTCGTATTTTGTTTTCACGTTCCCCATATACATTCCCTGCAGGTTCGTGTTATTCATGAGTTTTAGGACTGCATTAGGCTTCTTTAATCACCTTCTGCTTGTTAAATAGTTAATATGGAGGGGTGAATAAATGATATGTAGCTCGTAATTGGAGTACATAGATCCCAATTGGAGTAGATAGTTCTATCTATCGCCCGGTTCACACTCCACCCACGTCTATTGAACAGGTTAAGAGGCTCGTCCCTTATTCCCTGTTTAGGATGTGCTTTGCGGCTTTCACTTTCCCAATCTTCTCACTTTGGTTTCTTCTTTTTTTTTCTTTTTTTTCAATTGGAGTAGATAGCTCTATCTATCGCCCGGTTCACACTCTACCCACGTCTATTGAACAGGTTAAGAGGCTCGTTCCTTATTCCCTGTTTAGGATGTGGTTTCCGGCTTTCACTTTCCCAATCTTCTCACTTTGGTTTCTTCTTTTTTTTTCTTTTTTTTCAATTGGAGTAGATAGCTCTATCTATCGCCCGGTTCACACTCCACCCACGTCTATTGAACAGTTTAAGAGGCTCGTTCCTTATTCCCTGTTTAGGATGTAGTTTCCGGCTTTCTCTTTTCCAATCTTCCCAATTTGTTTTCTTTTTTTTTTCAATTGGAATAGATAGCTCTATCTATCGCCCGGTTCACACTCTACCCACGTCTATTGAACAGGTTAAGAGGCTCGTTCCTTATTCCCTGTTTAGGATGTGGTTTCCGGCTTTCTCTTTCCCAATCTTCTCACTTTGGTTTCTTCTTTTTTTGTTTTTTTTTCAATTGGAGTAGATAAATCTATCTATCGCCCGGTTCACACTCCACCCACGTCTATTGAACAGTTTAAGAGGCTCATCCTTGTTCCCTGTTTAAGATGTGGTTTCCGGCTTTCTCTTTTCCAATCTTCACTATTTGGTTTCTTTTTTTTTTCAATTGGAGTAGATAGATCTATCTATCGCCCGGTTCACACTCCACCCACGTCTATTGAACAGGTTAAGAGACTCATCCCTTGTTCCCTGTTTAGGATGTGGTTTCCGGCTTTCTCTTTTCCAATCTTTTCACTATTACGTAGCCCCCCTGCACATCAGTAGCGTTACCGCCTTGCTCGGGGTGATACGATTAAAAAAAATGTGGGCGTGTTTAATTGAACTAATCAGAATATAGGTCGACTTTAAAATTTAAAATTTTGGTTAGATGTTAGAGAATGTGGGGTATTTACACATGTCTAAGGAAAACTGTCATTTTTTTTCGGCTAGACTGCTTTCTTCCGGCAACATGTATACATTTTAGTTACAAAGAAATACTCTTAGAATTGTATGCATTCCTGCTCTTAAAAAAAAACAAAACAAAAAAACTTTCTTTTAGAACTGTCTTAAAAGAACTTTTGGCATGATTAAATATTTTTACCATTTGTTTTGGTTCAGAGTACATTTCTCTGTCAATTAATCATATATTTTTAACTTATACCAATTCTAAAATTTATCAAATTTATATTACTTAGATCCTAATACGAAATTCTCTGTGCCCATTTGCTGCGTCAGCGGTAGCTGGGTAATATTTAAACTTTGAATCGAGCGTCTGCGCTCGTGTTCCCCACATTAAAAACTGACCTTGTGTAACAAAGTCACTCTTTGTAGGAGTGTGGGTAATCATTTCTAATACAGAATAAAATAAAGGATATATGCAAGTTAATCAATATGCTTATATAAAGAATTATTAACTAAATTATAAGGTGGAAGTAAATATTCCAGCCGAAACATAGAAATAACCGTGTCATAAATTAAATTAATTTAATTTTTAATAAAAGTAAATTTGATTATATATATATATATATATATATATATATATATATATATATATTGGAGTAGATATATATATTTTATTGGAGTAGATAGACTAAACTATCGCCCGGTTCACACTCTACCCTCGTCTATTGAACAGGTGGAGAGGCTCATCCCTTGTTTCCTGTTTAGGATGCGGTTTCCGGTTTTCTCTTTTCCAATCTCTTCACTCTTATGTAGCCCCCTGCACATAAGTGGCGTTACCGCCTTGCTCGGGGTGATATGATTTTAAAATATATATATATATATATATATATATATATATATATATATACACTAGGTGCCATAATTATTAGGCCACCCCAGTGTTTTAAAAATGATATATTTCATACTTTTTAGTATTTATTGCCAAGTGAATAATTGTAAATGAAAATAGAATGATTCTTTTGTTAATATTGCACAATAACCTGTGCATCAAATGAATTTATAAATATTTGATAATTATATTGCTGTATCATCAATGAAAGAATGAAGAAAATATGGGGTGATTCGGACGAGTTCACCTTTGCTTCCTTGCTTTGTAAAATTTTGCAAAGTAATAATTACAAAAAGAAAAATTCTATTTTAATTTGTCAATGCATAATACAAATAGTATGAAATACATAATTTCTTTTAAAAAAATGTGAGTAGCCTGATACTTATGACCGGTAGTGTGTATATATATATATATATATATATATATATATATATATATATATATTAAAGAGATTTGTACTCACAGAAACATGACACAGACTTAAACAAAATGGACATCATGTTATACCTTATATACCTTTTACCAATACTTCTTCAAAGGTATATGTTGGAAAAATTAGAAAACAATTAGATAAACAAAAATATAACAATTGAGGAGGGAAAGTTGGAACGCGATTAAAAAAGAAAATTTTATTTTTAAACATTTAAAATTCAAAAGGGGGCTTTAAAATAGCAAGTTCCACAAGATTATAAAAAGAAAAAAAGGCACTCACAGTGTCTTTTTTATTCCTGTTCCAATTTTCCCCACACAATTGTTATGTTTTTGTGTCTCTGATTGTTTTCCAATTTTGCCAACTTATACCTTTAAAAAGTGTTGGCTGAAAGGTACCTAAGGTATAA